>JAWQEG010006765.1:0-25561 GCA_033782935.1 Petrolisthes cinctipes | reverse complement strand
CTAGCATACTTTGGAAGAATCAAGGCACTCCAATGCACCAAAAACGTATTACCACCTTCATTTATCATTAGTACAGCTCAAACACTACTGAGGGGAACAATGTCGACTGAGGCCAGGAAGTTACTCTGGAGAGTTTCAGAGTACAGGAAGTTACTCTGGAGGGTTTCAGAGTACAGGAGTTACTCTGGAAGGTTTCAAAAGCCAGGAAGTTACTCTGGGGAGGGTTTCAGAGGCCACAGGAAGTTACTCTGGGGGTTTTCAGAGGCCAGGAAGTTACTCTGGGGGGTTTCAAAGGCCAGGAAGTTACTCTGGGGGGTTTCAGAGTACAGGAAGTTACTCTGGAGGGGTTTCAAAGGTCGGGAAGTTACTCTAGGGGGTTTTCAGAGGCCAGGAAGTTACTCTGGAGAGTTTCAGAGTACAGGAAGTTACTCTGGAGGGTTTCAGAGTACAGGAGTTACTCTGGAAGGTTTCAAATGCCAGGAAGTTACTCTGGGGAGGGTTTCAGAGGCCACAGGAAGTTACTCTGGGGAGTTTCAGAGGCCAGGAAGTTACTCTGGGGATTTTAGAGGCCGTGTTACATCGCTTATCGGGAATAACGTATTAAAAAGACCCCCTTGATGTAGTCAGATAATTGGAGATAAATGAGTCCTTCAAACATTGCCACGAAACACACACACCTATATGGAAGGAGCTTGTTTCGTGGCATAGTCAGGAGGAATCAGAAGCCCCCAGTTTTCATTCACGATCACATGAAGGAAGGGTTCCTTAATTAACCAACAGTCGGATCAGTAAACTATTTTGCCAGAGCTTAAGGGGGTGCAGGAATAGGGGGACAGGCTTGGGGGGGGGGTTTAGGGGGGTGCGGGAGTAGGGGACAGGCTTTCTACCCACCCCAAGCCTGTCCCCCTATTCCCGCACCCCCCAAGCTTGTCCCCTACTCCCGCACCCCCTTAATAATATTGTTCAATGGGAGATTATCTTGTTGGTGAATTAAAAGAAGGTCTGTGATTCCTTCCTCCAAACTACAGTAGGCCACAAAACAGACCCCCTATTAGTACAGTTCCCTTAAGGGGGTGAGGGAATAGGGGGACAGGCTTGGGGGGGTTTAGGGGGGTGCGGGAGTAGGGGACAGGCTTGGAGGGGTTTTGTGGGGGACGGGAATAGGGGGACAGGCCTGGGGGGGTTTTAGGGGGGTACGGGAATAAGAGACAGGCTTTCTACCCACCTCAAGTCAGTCCCCCTATTCCCGCACCCCCCTAAACTCCCCCCCCAAGCCTGTGCCCCTATTCCCACACCCCCTTAAGGGAAAATTTTGTGTTGGTAAATCTGGAGCAACTGAATCCTCCAAACTATTCCAAGCAACAGAACACCATTATTTTGTTTTGCCCATCTGGTCCTGACTCCTAGCATACTTTGGAAGAATCAAGGCACTCCAATGCACCAAAAACGTATTACCACCTTCATTTATCATTAGTACAGCTCAAACACTACTGAGGGGGAACAATGTCGACTGAGGCCAGGAAGTTACTCTGGAGAGTTTCAGAGTACAGGAAGTTACTCTGGAGGGTTTCAGAGTACAGGAGTTACTCTGGAAGGTTTCAAAAGCCAGGAAGTTACTCTGGGGAGGGTTTCAGAGGCCACAGGAAGTTACTCTGGGGGTTTTCAGAGGCCAGGAAGTTACTCTGGGGGGTTTCAAAGGCCAGGAAGTTACTCTGGGGGGTTTCAGAGTACAGGAAGTTACTCTGGAGGGGTTTCAAAGGTCGGGAAGTTACTCTAGGGGGTTTTCAGAGGCCAGGAAGTTACTCTGGAGAGTTTCAGAGTACAGGAAGTTACTCTGGAGGGTTTCAGAGTACAGGAGTTACTCTGGAAGGTTTCAAATGCCAGGAAGTTACTCTGGGGAGGGTTTCAGAGGCCACAGGAAGTTACTCTGGGGGTTTTCAGAGGCCAGGAAGTTACTCTGGGGATTTTAGAGGCCGTGTTACATCGCTTATCGGGAATAACGTATTAAAAAGACCCCCTTGATGTAGTTAGATAATTGGAGATAAATGAGTCCTTCAAACATTGCCACGAAACACACACACCTATATGGAAGGAGCTTGTTTCGTGGCATAGTCAGGAGGAATCAGAAGCCCCCAGTTTTCATTCACGATCACATGAAGGAAGGGTTCCTTAATTAACCAACAGTCGGATCAGTAAGCTATTTTGCCAGAGCTTAAGGGGGTGCAGGAATAGGGGGACAGGCTTGGGGGGGGGTTTAGGGGGGTGCGGGAGTAGGGGACAGGCTTTCTACCCACCCCAAGCCTGTCCCCCTATTCCCGCACCCCCCAAGCCTGTCCCCTACTCCCGCACCCCCGTAATAATATTGTTCAATGGGAGATTCTCTTGTTGGTGAATTAAAAGAAGGTCTGTGATTCCTTCCTCCAAACTACAGTAGGCCACAAAACAGACCCCCTATTAGTACAGTTCCGTTAAGGGGGTGAGGGAATAGGGGGACAGGCTTGGGGGGGTTTAGGGGGGTGCGGGAGTAGGGGGACAGGCTTGGGGGGGTTTTGGGGGGTGCAGGAGTAGGGGACAGGCTTGGGGAGGGGTTAGGGGGGTACGGGAATAGGGGACAGGCTTTCTACCCACCTCCCCCTATTCCCGTACCCCCCTAAACCCCCCCCCAAGCCTGTCCCCCTATTCCCACACCCCCTTAAGGGAAAATTTTGTGTTGGTAAATCTGGAGCAACTGAATCCTCCAAACTATTCCAAGCAACAGAACACTATTATTATTTTTCTTCATCTGGTCCTGGTATACTTTGGAGGAATCATGGCACTCCAATGTAACAAAAGTGAATTACCCCCTTAAGGGACCCTGTGATGTAGTTAGAAAATTGGAGGTAACTGCTGAGTCCTTCAAATATTGCCACGAAACACCACCTATATGGGAGGAGCTTGTTTCGTGGCATATTCAGGAGGAATCAGAAGCCTCTAATTCCCATATACAATCACAGGGTCCTTAATGAAGGGGGAAGTTTTGTGTTGGTAAATCTGGAGCAACTGAATCCTCCAAACTATTCCAAGCAACAGAACACCATTATTTTTGCTCTTCTGGTCCTGTTTCCTAGCATACTTTGGAGGAATCAAGGCACTCGAATGTAACAAAAAAGAATAATATTACCCCTTAAGGAGTTCCTGTATCCCCTTTCCTCCTACCTTACTATAACCTACCCCTAGACCACATGAGTTAGTTGTGGTGACCTTCTATATGAATTAATTAAGACATTTTCACTTTGTAACGACGGACGTGAGTGGTGGCTAGAGTTTCAACATTAGTTTTGGTCTAGGGGTTGCGTAGTGAGGTAAGAAAGGGGATACAGGAACTCCTTTTCACAACTGCACCATTGAAGTGATTTGTTTCCTGGCATACAGTTTGGAGGAATTAGTAGCCTTCCAATATACCAACAAGAAAATCTTCCCATTATTTAAGCTTCACCCATGCACTCACTCTCTGTTTTTTTCCCTCCCCACTCCCTCCTTCCCCTATACCTCTATCCCTCCCCCAAGTCTCTCTCCCTCCCTCCCTCTTTCTCTCTCTCTCTCTCTCTCTCACATACACACATAGAAACTATTGTACAGCCAGTGGCGTGCACATATTTTATATATATATGTAATTGAGACATGTATTATGTGTTAGTTCATGTACAGTATAATTTTATTTGATAGTGACAAATGACCTGACAGTAAAGGCAAGAGTAGGGTAAGGTGGTTTGGTGGTAACGAATGTGTGTGTGGATACTGTATAGAAGGAAAGGAGGGACAACAAACATGAAAGAACACAATAGACAGAAAGGAGGGAGAGCAAACACGAAGGAAGGAAGTAGGAAGTAGAAGGAAAGGAGGGACTGCAAACATGAAGGAAGGAAATGGAAGGAATGGAGGGACAACAAACACGAAGGAATACAATAGTAGGAAAGGAGGGACAGCAAACACGAAGGAAGGAAGTAGGAAGTAGAAGGAAAGGAGAGACAGCAAACACGAACGAAGGAAATGGAAGGAAAGGAGGGACAGCAAGAAGGAAATAGAAGCAATATATAATAATAATAATAATAATAATAACACACACACACAGTTCACGGCCACTATCTTTCCACACTCGAACCTCTGTATGTGTTTAATAATAGTAGTAGTAGTAGTAGTAGTAGTAGTAGTAGTAGTAGTAGTAGTGGTAGCAAAAAGTGTAAGAAGGATCTCTCAATGATCTTTAGGAATAGTACAGTAGTATTAGTAATAGTAGTAGTAGTAGCAGTAGTAGTAATAGTCTTGCCCATAGCAGTGTTGTTGTTGTTGTTGTTGTTGTTTTGTCCACACCACATTCACCAATAACAACAATCTTGAATATAAAGTCGAAATTCTCGTCGATGTGTTCCCCAGAAGTTGCCATAATTTTGTTCTTCTTTTTTTTTTTGAGGGGGGGAGAGACGGGGGTAATGTGTTAGATTTTTTAAGGGAGTTATATATTTGAGAAGTTATATATTTTTTTTAGGGTGTTAGATTTTTGGGTGTGGGGGGTTCGTGGGGGTTTATATTTTTCTCTATATACCGGTATCTGAAAATAATGGAAAGGATTATGTAATAATAATAATAAGTGTTACAACCCAGTAAAACCTTCCCCCTTTATGGAATGTCATTTAGTTTAATATGATTTATGCTACTTCTAGGTACTTACTTATGCTACTTATGCTACTTACTAGATGTCTTCGGGAGTGCCCTAATGTGTACAGGTTCAATGACAATCACTCATCATTGTTTTCATTATTGTTTTATATATACTGTACACCTTATATAGGACTCCTCACACTTAGCCTTGTTATCCTCATGTACAGCCACAATCAAATATCCACCGACACTTTCCTTCCATCGTGGTAAATATCTTGGTAATAAAGAACAACATGTGCATGATTTTGCAGCACCTCATAATAATAATGAGGGATTTGAAATGACGTAAGGTTTTGTATGATTATGTTTTGATATGATACTGATTTATTTGTCCAATAGAAGGAAAGTGTCGGTGGTTATTTGATTGTGGCTGTACGCGTATCCTGTGTTTAGTTAGTCATCTCCTCATCAGTTTACTTGATGTTGTCTGCACCTTCCTCTCTTTCCTACCCTCCACTACTCCAGGCATTCGTCTTCAAGCATCCTTCCCCTTCTCCTGCCGTTGCTTTTTGTGTCCTTCGTTTCCGTCTGTGGCGTCACCTTGTCATTCGCAAGCCCTGGTAACAACTACAAATACCAACTCACTCGCCAATGAGTAGCCTACCCTCCTTGTCCCCCTCAGGCTGGCTAGTTGATGGTGTTAGTACTCCCCTGAAGTCTGCCTTATGTTAGCAATGTGTATAGCTACCTGGGTCTCTTCTCCCACCATCTTCCATAAGTGTCAGAAAGGAACAGTCAAACTGATCCACTGAAGATGTACGGAGCTGTTCCTGCAGAAGAAATCAGCGTAGGCTGTTGCACATGGGTTGAACTTCCCGGATTAGGATGGCAGGTCCCGTCCTCATATTCCCGTTCTGTGACCCACACCCCCTTGGAAAGTTAGGTTAGATCAGGTTAGGTTAGGATAGGTTGGGATAATGTCCTACAGGTTTAGTTACTTTTCGTATGAAACACATTGAGAATATTTTTGAAACTGAGACATGGTTAGTTTTTGAGTTACGAGCCGAGCGTCAAACAAGCTTCAGCCCAACCACACTGTACCAATCACTAGCACAGAACGTGAAAATGCCACCCGTCCATACTACCTCCCATGGTGCATGGTAGTTACATAGTCTTCGCCCTGATGTTGTCCGAAAAGTCGTCCTCGGTTGGAGATTTCATCTGGTCGTTCTCTGTGGGTTGCGGGGGGCCGATAATACAACACAAATTAACTTGTATCGGATTGCAGATGAACACTAGCAACTCTAACAACCATCAAGTTGGTTCCTTCCTCACTTATTTCCTCTCTTCGTTTCCTAATGAATTATTAAGCGCCACGGATTTCACCATTGTCTGCCTCCTTACACACCACAATCTTATTCTAAATCTTACTGTTCATAACATCTTCACCAACACTTGTTGACTACCGTTTGCCGGCGTACGGACTTGTTCCATCTTTTCTGGGCAGCTCGCACAAGGCAAGGATAGCTCACTTTTCTTTCATTTCCTCAGCACTACTTCCAGTCAATGTTTAATACTGCAGCCCAACAAGTGTCCAACGGAGTCGTTACAGGTCGGAAGGTAATACCAGCGAATGATCACCCTCTCGTGTATAGATGTACTGTACACAACACACAAATTATGTACACATTTAATCTATGGGAAAGTTCAGTTTGATAGTTGGGCTTTAACAATAATAATAATAATAATAATCCCGAGCGAAGCGAGTCTTCTAAATTTTCAGACATTTTTCTTACCTCTGATTTCGGAAAACTTTTTGTCCTGGTGGTCAACCTCAGTTCTTGTGCCCCAAAACATGGAAAATGTCCGAACCTAACTCCTCCTAAACCATACCAGATATCATCATCAAACTAATCATTGAAAAAATAAAGAAGAATCACATTTTTATTTCTTCCAATATAGAAACAACCTAATGATTAAAATGAAAATATTCCCGTAGTGATTTTAATTAATCATTAGCGACGACTCTCAACTCCGCTCGGCCTTCCAGAGTCTTCAGCTTTGGACACCTAATTTTAATATTTTTTGGATGCGTAAACTATTGGTTTCCTAATTTTTTCGTATCTGAAATTAACATCTCTCTCTCTCTCTCTCTCTCTCTCTCTCTCTCTCTCTCTCTCTCTCTCTCTCTCTCTCTCTCTCTCTCTCTCTCTCTCTCTCTCTCTCTCAAACGTTCTGGCATATATTTAATAGAGACAACTTGGAATAAAACGCTATTGTTACCTCCCTTCCCTTCCATTTCCTTGTTATCTATGATCTGACAACATCATCGTGTACAGGATACTTGCCTCTGTCACAGACCATTATTTGCTTTTCCAGTAGCTTGATAATTCTGTGAAAAAATCATCATGATGTAGTCAGAAACTTGAAGATAAATGAGTCCTTCAAATATTGCCACGAAAACCACCTGTATGGAATGAGCTTTTTTCGTGGCATGGTCATGGGGAATCAGAAGCCTCCACTTTCCATGTACGATCACAGGGTCCTTTAATTAAGGGAGTATATAGCAGATTGATTTAGGTGGTAAGTCTGGAGCAAATGATTCCTCCAAACTATTCCAGGCAACAGGATACCATTATTATTTTCATCTGGGTCTGTTTCCTGGCATACTTTGGAGGACTCAGGGCGCTCCAATCTATCAAACGTATACTTATCCCTTTAACACACGTAATTCAACATGTGGTAGCCTAAAGGTGGGATGGAGAGTTGCCAAGTCGTAATTTTCATACAGTAAACATTTCGCGATATTTATCAATGTAGTTCTTTATTCTAGCTCATTAATCTGTCATATTATTTAATGTATCGAGTTATATTTGTATTTTCTTTGTAATTTTGGTGTATTTTATTGTGCTGTTACGTTTTATGAGTAATTTATTCAATAGTACCTGAATTAACTAAGATGGACTGACACCTGACAGATGTATTAATTTCTAACAAATAATTGTAATTTTTAAAGACTGAAAATGTTCTAAAATCACAGGGAAATTAATATACGACAGCTATGATATATATGTAACAAAAAATGTAAAATATTTATCCAAGAATTATTTTAAGTGCTCCTGTGATCGTGTGTGAGAAATGACTGGTGGCTTCTGATTCCTCCTGAATTTCGGTCGATTCCACAGTCGTTCGTTGTGGTTTGTAAGCACGCAAACGAAAGAATGTTAGCCGTTTAAATGACTTCTGGGTGAATTATTTAATGAATTTGGTGAGTAAACTATACAGTGATCATCATTATCTTACTGTTTTGATAGATTTTGTGAATGTGGATACTCAGCTTTTGGAAAATAATGAAGCCTTACAAATGTGGTTGGTTGGGAAGCTAACAAACGAATACCACTGTGGAATCGACCGTATGCTACGAAACAAGCTCCTCTAATGTAGGTGGTGTTTCGTGAAAGTTTTTTTGAAGGACTCGTTATCCTCCAGCAGTTTTCTGACTACATCACGGAGGTCCTTAAGGGGGTGCGGGAGTAGGGGACAGGCTTGGGGGGGTTTAGGGGGGTGCGGGAATAGGGGACAGGCTTGGGTTTTTTTTTGGGGGGGTGCTGGAGTAGGGGGACAGGCTTGGGGGGGGCGGGGTTAGGGGGGTGCGGGAATAGGGGACAGGCTTTCTACCCAACCCAAGCCTGTCCCCCTATTCCCGTACCCCCCCCCAAGCCTGTCCCCTAATCCCACACCCCCTTAAGAATAATAAATGATTTTATACCAATATAATATTTGTAATCATTACCATATACTAGTATGATATTATCTTTATAGTAATTAAGTGGAGAACATACTTTTGGTACAGCCACAATCAAATAACCACCGACACTTTCCTTTCATCGTGCAAATAAACCAGTATCATATCAAAATATAATCATACAACAACACCTTACGTCAACTCAACCCCCTCAATTATTATGATTATGAGGTGCTGCAAAATCATACAAGTGTTGTTCTTTATTACCAAGATATTTGCTACGATGGAAGGAAAGTGTCGATGGATATTATTTTGATGGTGGCTGTACATTAGAGTGCCTTGATTCCTCGCTAAAATATGCAGGAAACAGGGCCAGATTAACAGAAATATTGGTCTCCTGTTGCTTTGAATATTTTGAAGGAATCCATTGCTCCAGTTTTACCTCGCCATTAAATTTGAAGGAGATAGAAGACCGCTCTATGCCTGAAAGACCCAGTAGAAACGAGAGAAAAAGTGATAGAGAGATAGGACAGCAAACACGAAGGAAATACAGTAGATGGAAAGGAGGGACAGAAAACACGAACGAAGGAAATAGAAGGAAAGGAGGGACAGCAAACACAAAGGAAGGAAAGGATGATTAGCAGCATACACGAAGGAAAGAGAAGGAAAAATGGACTGAAAACATGAAGGAAATAGAAGGAAGAAAGGACAGAAAACATGAAGGAAATAGAAGGAAAAGAGGGACAGCAAACACGAAGGAAGGAACTATAGAAGGAAAAGGAGGGACAGAAAACACGAAGAAGATAGAAGGAGAGGAAAGGCAGCAAACACGAACGAAGGAAATAGAAACACATTTAGAGAGGTCACGAGGATAATTAGAATTTTTGGCGGGAAAAAATTAGCGGGAAAAAATTTGGCAGGAATTACAAGCCAAAATCTGGCATATATTCGCGAATTATTTCCTTTGGGGAGTTAATGGAAAAATAGAAACGTGTTCACATCAAATTTGGACTAAAAAATTGGGCTGATCTGTAAGAGAGAGAGAGAGAGAGAGAGAGAGAGAGAGAGAGAGAGAGAGATTGACTGGGTGGATATTTCGGGTACATATCGACTAAACTAAGGTCATAATAATTATATCACAGCCTGACAACCAAAATAATCTCTATATAAAAATCTCACAAGTTTCACGAATCATAAATTTTACATTACCAATAAAAAAAAACTCTGCAAATCTTTAAAACTATATAGATATAAATCTCACAAGTTTCACGAATCATAATTTTTACATTACCAATTAAAAAAAAACTCTGCAAATCATTAAAACTATATATATAAAAATCTTACAAGTTTCCATATAATATACATACGGTACAGCCACAATGAAATATCCACCGACACTTTCCTTCCATCGTAGTAAATATCTTGGTAATAAAGAACAACACGTGTATAATTTTGCAGCACCTAATAATAGTAATAATAATAATAATAATATCCACCGACACTTTCCTTCCATCCTAGTAAATATCTTGGTAATAAAGAACAACACGTGTATAATTTTGCAGCACCTCATGATAATATTAATTGAGGGGGTTGAGTTGACGTAAGGTGTTGTATGATTATATTTTGATATGATACGGATTTATTTGCACGATGGAAGGAAAGTGTCGGTGGTGGTTATTTGATTGTGGCTGTACATTATCAATAACACTCAGGACAACAACATTAAACCCCTATATTAATAATTTGCTAGAAAAAAAATATATATATCAGTAAAAATATCGAGTAGATATTTATGAAAGCCTAAGGGAATTTATTAAAATCATCATTAAAGTAATTTCACTCCTCACCGAGCATTAAAAAAAAAAAAAAAAAAAAAAAAAAAAAAATCAGGTAATATAATTATGGCGTTCAGAAGGTTCTCCTCTCAAAGTTTTTCTGGAAGATGTGTTAGGTTAGGTTTGGGGTTGGTTAGGTTGGTTTAGATTTGGTTGGGTTGGGTTAGATTAGATTTGGTTGGGTTGGGTTAAAATATGTTAGGTTTGGTTTGGTTAGGTTAGGTTCGGTTTGATTGGGGTTGGTTGGGTTAGGTTAAGTTTGGTTGGGTTGGGTTAGATTAGATTTGGTTGGGTTGGATTAGATTAGATTTGGTTGGGTTGAGTTAGGTTAGATTTGGTTGGGTTGGTTTAGATTAGATTTGGTTGGGTTGGGTTAGATTAGGCTAGGTGTGATTTGGTTAGGTTTGGTTTGGTTAGATTAGGATAGGTTAGGTGTGGGGTTGGTTGGGTTGGGTTAGACTAGGCTAGGTTTGGTTTGGTTAGGTTAGGTTAGATTTGGCTGGGTTGGGTTAGATTAGGATAGGTTTGGTTTGGCTAGGTTCGGTTAGGATATGTTAGGTTCAGTTAGGTTGGGGTTGGTTGGGTTGGTTTAATTAAGTTAGGTTTTGTTTGGTTAGGTTTGGTTTGTTTGGGGTTGGTTGGGTTGGGTTAGATTTGGTTGGGTTGGGTTAGATTAGGCTAGGTTTGGTTCGGTTAGGTTAGGTTTGGGGTTTGTTCGGTTAGGTTAGATTTGGCTGGGTTGGGTTAGATTAGGATAGGTTTGGTTTGGTTAGGTTATGTTTGGTTTGCTCGCTACTCTAAATAAGAAGCCACTCTAAATAAAATCCAACAGAAATTAACTTGACAGAAAGACCACCAATAATAAAAAAAAAAAAAAAAAAAAAAACTTCTAAAACAGATGTAACCAGTGGATGTCCGAGACGTATTAAAAAACTCCAGTGCAGACAGAACACGAAGGGAGTCACCAAAAATACTGTAACAACATTGGGGGAGACTAAAAATGGTTTGGAGGGCAAGCAATGAGTTCCTCTGTAAAAACTGAGGTGAGGGCCAGGGACACCATGCACCTACGACCCCTAATCCCTACTAAAAGAAGGATTTACTTACTACACCACAACCTATACACCTGTAGCAGTCTTAAAGTTGTCAGTATAGACAGAGATAAAGCCTTCATGAGTTAAAGCATGTTCTAAACACAGAGAGAGAGGGGGGGGGGGTATATATATACACTAACAGCGGACCTACAGAATGTCACCACCATAGGAAGTAGCCAAAACCCCAACTTTATTGTCCGATGGGCGAGATATTGCCTGTCTTGGAGTAGAGAGCTCTAATATAACAAACTGGACCCAACAGCCAAAGGAACTTTCTGAAACTTGTAACATTGTCATGAACAGAAGATTGACAATTCTGGGAGACGATGGTACAGGAAGAATGATTGATTGATTGACTGATTGATATTAGGCACCGCCACAGTGAGGTCATATAGCGCCAATAGAAGTTGATAGAGAAGTGAGACAGCAAGCAGGATGGAAATAGAAAGAAAAGAGGGACAATTGAAAATCTGAAAGGGAGTGGCTGGGGACGAAGGGGCGCCAAAACCCTTAAAGTATTGCCCACATTACTAAAGGCAATACCAACACTGTCATCACCATCGACGACTCCATGGTGACACAAAAATAATAGGGACAACACCAGCGTCCATCAATAGACTTGGAATTAGGGAGGACTTGAAAACTTCTGTTATCAAACGGACAGCAGGCAGCGTGGTACACAAAGTTTAATTAAGGGGGTGTTACAGTGTTGATGATAATTAAGGGGGTGTTACAGTGTTGATGATAATTAAGGGGGTGTTACAGTGTTGATGATAATTAAGGGGGTGTTACAGTGTTGGTGATAATTAAGGGGGTGTTACAGTGTTGGTGATAATTAAGGGGGTGTTACAGTGTTGGTGATAATTAAGGGGGTGTTACAGTGTTGATGATAATTAAGGGGGTGTTACAGTGTTGGTGATAATTAAGGGGGTGTTACAGTGTTGATGATAATTAAGGGGGTGTTACAGTGTTGATGATAATTAAGGGGGTGTTACAGTGTTGGTGATAATTAAGGGGGTGTTACAGTGTTGGTGATAATTAAGGGGGTGTTACAGTGTTGGTGATAATTAAGGGGGTGTTACAGTGTTGGTGATAATTAAGGGGGTGTTACAGTGTTGGTGATAATTAAGGGGGTGTTACAGTGTTGATCATAATTAAGAGGGTGTTACAGTGTTGATGATAATTAAGGGGGTGTTACAGTGTTGGTGATAATTAAGGGGGTGTTACAGTGTTGATGATAATTAAGGGGGTGTTACAGTGTTGATGATAATTAAGGGGGTGTTACAGTGTTGGTGATAATTAAGGGGGTGTTACAGTGTTGGTGATAATTAAGGGGGTGTTACAGTGTTGGTGATAATTAAGGGGGTGTTACAGTGTTGGTGATAATTAAGGGGGTGTTACAGTGTTGATGATAATTAAGAGGGTGTTACAGTGTTGATGATAATTAAGGGGGTGTTACAGTGTTGGTGATAATTAAGGGGGTGTTACAGTGTTGGTGATAAATCTAGAGCAACTGACTCCTCCAAACTATTCCACGCAACAAGATACTATTACATTTATTAATTGGTTCTGTTTCCTGACATACTTTGAAGACATAAAGGCACTCCAATGTATCAAAGTATACTATAATCCCTTAAAGGGGTGTAACAGTGTTGGTGAAAAATTTAGAGCAAATGAATCCTCAAAACTATTCCAAGCAACAACAGGCCACTTTTATTTTTTGTTCATTTGGTTCTGTGTTGTGGTATACTTTGGAGGAATCATTCATCCTGACTATGCTGGGAAACAAACTCCCTCATTGGTACTAATATAGGATCTGTTTCATGGCATAGTGTGGAGGAATCAGAGTCCTTCCAATTCACCAATAAAAGAATCTTCCCTTAATTAATACATTCTGCCATTTTGAAACGAATCTATATGTAGAGTCAAGGTTAGTAGTCTATTAAATAATTATAAGCCCCAGCCAAAGCCAGGAAAGGACTCGAGTGTCGCCCTCAATTACTGACCTATTGCCTTGACCTCCTGTCTCTGCAAACTATTTGAGAAGATGATGAATGTAAGACTGGTGTACTTTCTAGAACGGAGTGGTCTCCTGTCTCTGTCCCAGTCTGGCTTTCGTAAACACCGTTCCATTACAGACGTTCTGGTCAGGTTAAAACTGCAGAATATGAGGCTCATCAACACTGACTGTGTATTCTTCGATTTAGAGGAGGCCTATGACATTAGATGGCAATATGGCATCTTGCAGCAACTCCATGCCTATGGCCTGCAGGGTCGCCATCTGCTCTTTCTTAAGGGTTTTCTTAGTGGTCACAGTTTTTGTGTGAGGGTTGGTACAGCCCTCTCTGCACCTGTAGCACAGTAGGAGGGCGTACCCCAGGGAAGCGTCCTCAGTATCACGTTGTTTGCAGTGGCAATTAATGCCATTGCCTCTTCCCTTCCAGACAGTATAGCCAACTCAATGTACGTTGATGACCTGGATGTCTGGTTTGGTGCTTCCCTCATGTCAGTGGCGGAGCGGCGCATGCAGCTTGCCACCGACAGGGTGTCACGTTGGGCTGGTTCTCATGGGTTTCGCTGCTTTCCTGCCCAGACGGTTGCTATGCACTTCTGCCGCCTCCAGGGCATCCACCCCGATCCGGACTTATAAATTTTATGTATAGTCATCGGATACATTGTGTTGAGGAGACTCGCTTTTTGGACCTTCTTTTTGACAGACGTCTGACTTAGGATCCCTATCTCCATTTACTTAAGGTCTCTTTCCTCCAGGCTCTCAACCTGTTGAGGGTCCTGGTCCATACGTCCTGGGGGGCTGATCGGGCCACCCACCTCCGCCTATATATCGTGCTCTCATTAGATCGAAAATCGACTATGGGTGTGAGGTGTATTCCTCTATCACGGATGCCCATCTCATCTGAGTCTTAGACCCTGTTCATCATACTGGGGTACGTCTGGCAACCAGAGCCTTCAGGTCGTCTCCAATCCCCAGTCTCCTGGTGGACACTGATGAGCCACCTCTCGATCTCCGTCTCCAGTCTACTACTACTAATACTTGTTGGATTTATTGGCTAGCAACCAGTAGTATAGTGTCAAAGGTCATTAAGCCAATGGTTCCTTTTTATTATATCAATCTATATAAGGTCATAAAGTTTTATCTCCCTCAGAAAACCCATCAGTTTATTTTTAATGCCCTTGTTATCTGATAAAACATTTTCTATAGTGAAAGCCATATTTTTTTGTTGAAGGTATTGTTTTATTTTAGTCCGATGCCTCTCATAGGTCTTACAAAACAACAAAAGATGTGTTATTGACATTATTACTTCGCCAGTCCTTGATGCTTCGTTGATGACATCGATTACATTGACTTCCTACTCCCTTCCCGGCTGCATATTCGCGTTCTGTAACCCATGTCAGTCGCCTACTCGCCTCAGCCCTGCCTCGTCCTTCTCGTGGCCTTTCAGCTAATCACACAGCAGCGCGCCATATAGGATGCCAGCTGTACAATTTATTTACGTTTTTGATGCCTGAATATATTTAAAAAATATATATATATGACCATTTACATTGTACATGGATTGAAAGAATGGATTAACAGAATAATGAAGACATAGAGGTCATATTGTTTTATTTTATTTACCTCAAATTAAAAAAAGAAAGTAAATAAGAGAGAGCGAGACTGAGTGCCAACACGGTCTGTTTACATCATCAGCTGTTTTTCAAGTTTCAACAGAAGTTAGTTACAGCTCTGTTGAACTCTAATAATGTGCGCCTGTGAGGTAGATATAAAGGGCTTCTCATGCCTTATAATTAAGCAAGAACATAATTACACTCACCTAAGGATGAATGTAATGAACGAGGAAAAGGCAGAGACGTGGAACAACGAGTATAGTAAGTTTAACAAAGTTTCCATTAAGGGGGTATTTCTTTTTTTGTACTTTGGAGTGCCTTGATTCCTCCAAAGTATGCTAGGAATGGACCAGAATAACAAAATTAATGGTGTCCTGTTGCTTGGAAAAATAGTTTGGAGGATTCAGTTGCTCCAGAATTACCAACACAAAACTTCCCCCTTAATGTTGCAAGGTCAAGGTGAATTACGTATGTTGTTGGAATAAATTAAAACTGGTTCAGAATGCAAATATCTGAGTGTGTGTGTATGTGTGTGTGTGATTATTTGAGTGTGTATGTGTGTGTGGTTATTTGTGTGAATATTGAATGAATTACCGTTATTGCCTACGGTTTTTCTACCTTCATTACCCACTTATTTAGACCATTCTAAGACTATTTTCTTATATGGCATTTCCTCCGCAAATGCCCCATTTCCAAGATAGAGCATATTCAAATGGGGCATTTTGAAATTAGCCTGACCTTACCTGACCTTACCTAACCTAACCTAGACCGCATCAGACTACCGGGACCTAACCTGGGCAAACTACCGGGACCTAACCTGGGCAGACTACCAGGAAATAACCGTGGTAAAGTACAGTAATTGACCGTGGCAAAATACTGGGACCTAGCCGGATCTGGCAACACTGCTACAAAACGGTAATTCTTTCAATAAATACCTTTGTGGTAGTGTGTGTGTGGTTATTTGTGTGTGTATGTGTGTGTGGTTATTTGTGTGTGTGTGTGTGTGTGGTTATTTGTGTGTGTGTGTGTGGTTATTTGAGTGTGTATGTGTGTGTGGTTATTTGTGTGTGTGTGTGTGGTTATTTGTGTGTGTGTGTGTGCGTGGTTATTTGTGTGTGTGTGTGTGCGTGGTTATTTGTGTGTGTGTATGTGTGTGTGGTTATTTGTGTGTGTGTGTGTGGTTATTTGAGTGTGTATGTGTATGTGGTTATTTGTGTGTGTGTGTGTGTGTGTGTGATTATTTGAGTGTGTGTGTGTTTGTGGTTATTTGTGTGTGTGAGTGTGTGTGTGGTTATTTGAGTGTCTGTGGTTATTTGAATGTGTGTGTGATTATTTGAGTGTGTGTGTGTGTGTTTGGTTATTTGAGTGTGTGTTTGGGGGGGTTATTTGAGTGTGTGTGTGTATGGTTACTTGAGTGTGTGTGTGTGTGGTTATTTGAGTGTGTGTGTGTGGTTATTTGAGTGTACATGTGGTTATTTGAGTGTGTATGTGTGTGTGGTCATTTGAGTGTGTGTGTGTGGTTATTTGAGTGTGGTGTGTGGTTATTTGAGTGTGTGTGTGGTTATTTTTGAGTGTGTGGTTATTTCTGTGTGTGTGTGTGTGTGTGTGGTTATTTAAGTGTGTGTGTGTGGTTATTTGAGTGTGTGTGTGTGATTATTTGAGTGTGTGTGATTATTTGAGTGTATGTGTGTGGTTATTTGTGTGTGTGTGTGTGTGTGTGGTTATTTGAGTGTGTGTATGTGTGTGTGGTTATTTGAGTGTGTGTATGTTTGGTTATTTGAAAGTGTGTGTGGGGGGGGTTATTTGAGTGTGTGTGTGTGTGTGTGTGTGGTTATTTG
This sequence comes from Petrolisthes cinctipes, assembly GCA_033782935.1. Lineage (NCBI taxonomy): Eukaryota > Metazoa > Arthropoda > Malacostraca > Decapoda > Porcellanidae > Petrolisthes > Petrolisthes cinctipes. The sequence goes on along the minus strand of JAWQEG010006765.1, from coordinate 8,784 downwards.
AATGTGTGTGTGTGTGTCTGTGTGTGTGGTTATTTGAGTGTGTGTGGTTATTTGAATGTGTGCGTGGGTGGGTTATTTGAGTGTGTGTGGGTGTGTAGTTATTTGAGTGTGTGTTTGTGGTTATTTGAGTGTTTGTGTGTGTGGTTATTTGAGTGTGTTGGTGAGTTATTTGAGTGTGTGATTATTTGAGTGTGTGTGTGTGTGTGGTTATTTGATTGTGTGTGTGTGTGGTTATTTATGTGTGTATGTGTGGTTATTTGAGTGAGTGTGTGTGTGGTTATTTGAGTTTGTGTGTGGTTATTTGAGTGTGTGTGTGTGGTTATTTGAGTGTGTGTGCGTATGTGTGGTTATTTGAGTGTGTGTGTGTGTGTGGTTATTTGAGTGTGTGTGTGTAGTTATTTGAGTGTGTGTGCGTATGTGTGGTTATTTGAGTGTGTGTGTGTGTGTGTGGTTATTTGAGTGTGTGTGTGTGTGTGTGCTTATTTGAGTGTGTTTGCTTATTTGAGTGTGTGTGGTTATTTGAGTGTGTGTGGTTATTTGGGTGTGTGTGGTTATTTGAGTGTGTGTGGTTATTTGAGTGTGTATGTGTGTGTGGTTATTTGTGTGTGTATGTGTGGTTATTTGAGTGAGTGTGTGTGTGTGGTTATTTGATTGTGTGTGTGTGTGGTTATTTGTGTGTGTATGTGTGGTTATTTGAGTGAATGTGTGTGTGGTTATTTGAGTTTGTGTGTGGTTATTTGAGTGTGTGTGTGTGGTTATTTGAGTGTGTGTGCGTATGTGTGGTTATTTGAGTGTGTGTGTGTGTGTGGTTATTTGAGTGTGTGTGTGTAGTTATTTGAGTGTGTGTGCGTATGTGTGGTTATTTGAGTGTGTGTGTGTGTGTGGTTATTTGAGTGTGTGTGTGTGTGTGCTTATTTGAGTGTGTTTGCTTATTTGAGTGTGTGTGGTTATTTGAGTGTGTGTGGTTATTTGGGTGTGTGTGGTTATTTGAGTGTGTGTGGTTATTTGAGTGTGTATGTGTGTGTGGTTATTTGTGTGTGTATGTGTGGTTATTTGAGTGAGTGTGTGTGTGTGTGGTTATTTGAGTGTTTGTTTGGTTGGTTATAATAATAATAGTAATTATTATTATTATTAACGGTGTATTGATAAATGCAGTACTTAGGCTGAAGATATACATAGAGACAATGATTAACAATGCTGAATGATGAGTAGCACACAGATTCCCCACAACAACTCATTTATACATAGAAAGCAAGATAGAGTTTATTGTGAATCTCTACACCTGAGTTTGCATACTTTTCACAAGTGCACATAAATATATACATAATACAAAATATATTTGATGTAAGGATTCCTGTACAAAAAAAAAGTAGTTATGTAAGAAGCACAAAATACATGTTGATATAAAATTCCTACGTATGAATTCTTTAACGAAAGCACAAATTTATGAATTTAAAATCTTAACAATAGTTGGAATGGTGTTGTTCTTATAACGGTTTGTCCTGGGAGCTTTGATTGAGATGAGGCGGTTGTGGTGACGAACAGCCCTAAGAGGGGGTGGGGCTTCGTCTGGCAGGAAGTGGCGATGTCTTAGGTGGTTCAAGAGCTTTGTAGCGAATTGTTGGAGCTGGTGTTTGTGGAGGTCTGACATGGTGGGGATGTTTACTTGAGTAATTGCATCTTCGTAGTTTGTGTAGTTTGCTCCAAGAATGATCCTCAGTGCTCTTTTTTTAACTTTCTCAAGTTTTCGTTTCTGTGTCAAGTTAATTAAGTGATGAGGACCATACGGGAGAAGCATAGCAAAGCTTGGGTAGGATGAATGTATTATAAAGATGTGTCATGTCGCTGGATGGAACTCCAAGTTTCTTTAGTGTTCTTAGTATGTGTAACCTATATGATGATAATTGAACTGTGGTGTTAACATGAAGGTCCCATTGTAACTTATCTTGAAGTAGAATGCCTAGTAGTTTAGTGGAGTGAACTACTTGGAGGGTATGGTTGCCTAGCTTGAGTACTGGTGGAGGGATGGGGTTTGTGGTTAGGTTAAAATGCATAACAATGGTTTTATTCTTATTGATAGTGACGTGGTTCTCTTGGGTCCAGGTAAGTAGGGCATCAAGATATGATTGAAGGTTGCTATAGTCCGGGGAAATATTACTGATGGGTGTGGCTATGGTAGAATCATCGACATATTTCCAGCAGAGTTGTGTATCTTTAAGAGCATCGTTGATTAGAATTAAAAAACAAAGTGGACCCATACGTTTGCCCTGAGGTACACCACAAGTAAGGGTTTGGAAATTGGAGGTTTTACCCTGAAATCTGACGGACTGTTGGCGGTTGTGGAGAAAGTTATTTGTGTGTGTGTGTGTGTGTGTGTGGTTATTTGAGTGTGTGTGGGTGATTATTTGAGTGTGTGTGGTTGTTTGAGTGTGTATGTGTGTGGTTATTTAAGTGTGTGTGTGTGTGTGTGTGGCTATTTGAGTGTGTGTGTGTGTGGTTATTTGTGTGTGTGTGTGTGTGTGGTTATTTGTGTGTGTGTGTGTGTGGTTATTTGAGTGTGTGTGTGTGGTTATTTGAGTGAGCGTGTGTGTGTGTGGTTATTTGAATGAGTGTGTGTGTGTGGTTATTTGAGTGAGTGTATGTGTGTGTGTAGTTATTTGAGTGTGTGTGTGTGTGTGTGTGTGTGTAGTTATTTGAATGAGTGTGTGTGTGTGTAGTTATTTGAGTGAGTGTGTGTGTGTAGTTATTTGAGTGAGTGTATGTGTGTGTGTAGTTATTCGAGTGTGTGTGTGTGGTTATTTGAGTGAGTGTGGGTGGGTTATTTGAGTGAGTGTGTGTGTGTGTTTGTCTCTGTTTGTGTGGTTGATTGATAGAGAAAGAGATTTATATTACGCTATGAGGCATAAAATTAAATCCGAGGATCTTCACATCAGAAAATTATTCGAATCTATATTGAGAGAGAGAGAGAGAGAGAGAGAGAGAGAGAGAGAGAGAGAGAGAGAGGGATTTATATTACGCTATGAGGCATAAAATTAAATTCGAAGGATCTTTACTCCAAAAATTGATTCGAATAGAGAGAGAGAGAGAGAGAGAGAGAGAGAGAGAGAGAGAGTATTATAATACGCAATGAGGCATAAAATTTAATTCGTAGGATCATTACTTCAAAATATTATTCGAATCTATATTGAGAGAGAGAGAGAGAGAGAGAGAGAGAGAGAGAGAGATTTAACGTCAAAAAAATATCTTATATTGAACGAAGCAGCACACATAATTCTCTCTCTCTCTCTCTCTCTCTCTCTCTCTCTCTCTCTTTATTTATCTGTCTCCATCTATCTGTCTATCCATCTATCCATCAGTCTATCTATCTATTAACTATGTCTATCTATTTATTTATCGTTCAAACACACAATCTATATATCAATCTTTCTATCTGTCTATGTATTTATCTATCAATTTAAATCTTTCTATCTATTAATCTATTAACTATGTGTCTATCTATCTATCTATCAATCTAACTCACTATTTATCTAACTATCTATCTAACTATCAATCAATCAATCATACTATTTATCTATCTAACTCACTATCTATCTATCTGGCTAACTATCGATCAATCTATTTCTCTATTTATCAAACTATCTATCTATCTATCTATCTATCTATCAATCAAGCTATCAATGGATCTGTCTATCTAATTATCAGGTTAAGTTTAATGGGGAATTTTTGTGTTGGTAAATCTGGAGCAACTGAATCCTCCAAACTATTCCAAGCAACAGAACATCTGGTCTTGTTTCCTGGCATACTTGTTTGGAGGAATCAAGACACTGCAATGTAAGTACATCCACAATCAAATAACCACCGACACTTTCCTTCCATCGTGCAAATAAATCAGTATCATATCAAAATATAATCATACAACACCATAAGTCAACTCAACCCCCTCAGTTATTATTATGAGGTGCTACAAAATCATATATGTGTTGTTCTTTATTACCAAGATATTTACAACGATGAAAGGAAAGTGTCGGTGGATATTTGATTGTGGCTGTACCAAAAAAGAATTACCAACTTAATGGCGGAAGTCTTGCCTTAGAAGCGGCACTTCCTGATGTGGTTATGTTAGGTTAGGTTAGGTTAGGTTACTCATTTGTTTTGCGGTCTGCATCTTGTTTTATTTTGGCTATCTCTTAATCTTTTTATTACCTTCTTTTCTCTTGTTTACCAGAGTTTGTAAAGTGTTTGTTTATTAATTTCTGTTAATTTCACTTTGGTTATATTATGGGCCAACGTAGGAGGGTATTGCCTGCTTTAGTGATGTGGGCATTACTTTAAGGGTTTTGGCGCCCCTTTGGCCCAGCCACTAGCTTTTAGTTCTTCAACTGTCCCTCTTTTCTTTCTATTTCCTTCCTGCTTGCTGTCTCACCTCTCTATCACCTTTTTCTGGCGCTATATGGCCTTGCTGTTGCGGCGCCTAATATCAATCAATCAGTTATATTATGGACCAACGTTGTAGCATTATATTTTTACGTCTTTCTTCGTTGTAGGCATCACAATGTAAGAGGAAACGAACAAGATCTTTTTCCTTTTCATCTTCACACAACATAATACTCACTGTTGGTAGATTATTGAATCATTTTCTGTCCCTCAAGTTCATATTATTTGTACGGCACTTGAACAAAATTGTTGCTGCTTCACTATTACCGTAGATTTCCTCTTGCCCCCCCCCCCCCAAAGTTCTTTTCTCCACTTTCTGTATAGACGTAGACTTTCTTGTAGATGTAGATGTAGACGTAGACTTTCTTGTAGATGTAGATATAGATGTAGACTTTCTTGTAGATGTAGACGTAGACTCTCTTGTAGATGTAGACGTAGACTTTCTTTTTCTTGCATGTCGCTTTTCCACTTTTACGTGTCCCGTTTTTTCCCTTTTCCACTTTCACGTGTCCCATTTTTTTCACTTTTGCACCGACTTCATCATTACTACCTTATGTTCCCCTGCTGATTCCCACCATTCTTCTCTCATCCAACAACAGTCCACTCACTCATACACTTGTTTTTCCTCTTTTCCAATCTCATTTCTACAACCTCCCTCTCTAACTAACAATATATTACTTCCTCCTCTCAGTACAATACTTTTAGGGTTTTGGCGCCCCTTCGGCCCCAGCCACTAGCTTTTAGTTCTTCAACTGTCCCTCTTTTCTTTCTATTTCCTTCCTGCTTGCTGTCTCACCTATCTATCACCTTTTTCTGCCGCTATATGACCTCGCTGTTGCGGCGCCTAATATCAATCAATTAATCCTCTCAGTACAGTCGCGGCAAATAGTCCTTGACCAGGGTGTGTAAGGGAAGTCTGTTCAAGGACTATGTGCCGCGACTGTACATATTGCAGATAATAATTTTAGTTGTTGCCCCTCCATTATCCTATCCTTCATGCTCCACAATCCAATTTCACCCCTAATTGCAGCTTGTTACGTATGGCTAGGAAGGAGCTCACAACATTTTTCTCCCTACATTATTTTCCAGTCTTTGCAGCTTCCTTATTTCCTCTTTAGTGAAGTCTATATATAACATTATAAGCCCCGTATAAAATTAATTGGAGTGCATGCTATACTTTTCCAATACACTTTTCCTATAGTTAATCTCAAACAATTTAATTGCTAATATAGTATGAGTTACTTTTGTTATTTTCACAGCTTTTTCTATCATTATCTGTTTCTGCACTTTAATTAAATAAGTTCCTGTTGTCATTAATAGTTATCTCTGGGTATTTCATATACTTTAATTCCTGCTATTTCAGTTGACTTTTCCCTCATATTAAATATAATTATGTTGCTTTTTTTTGTTTATTAACTTCTAACCCTCTTTCCCTTCATATTTTAATAACTTGTTCTGTAATCTTTTCTACATCTTTCACTGTACTTGCTAATAACATACCGTCATCAGCGAAGAATCACGATGTTGTTATGTTGAAGTTCTTATCTTAATATCCTCTATCTAACTCCTCTAATTTTTCCATAATTTTATAACTTACTAGTTTAAACAGAGTCGTAGATCCTGTACAGCCACAATCAAATAACCACCGACACTTTCCTTCCATCGTGCCAATAAATCAGTATCATATCAAAATATAATTATACAACATCTTACGTCAACTCAACCCCCACAATTATTATTATTATGAGGTGCTGCAAAATCATACACGAGTTGTTTTTTTATTACCAAGATATTTACTACGATGGAAGGAAAGTGCCGGTGGATATTTGATTGTGGCTGTACATCCCTGTCTAATCCCACTGCTAACTGGAACCTCTACCTTTATGTTTTAATTTAATCTTATTTTAGTTAAGTCCCCTTCATATAGTTTTCTTACTACTTCAATAAGTTTCTAGTTTATATTATTGTCCATCAGTGTAGCTACCATAGAGTCAATCGAAATGACAGTAAGTGCTTTTTTATTCAGGAATGTCTTTTCCACACACTATCTCAAAATAGTAATATTATTTTGTATCCTTGCTCCTGCTGTAAAGTCTGCTTGGTTCTCCTTAACCCAGTTATTTCTATGAATTTTTTCTTCTAAGCTCATCCTTATTACAGCCATAAATACTTTATAACCAATATTTATAAGAGCAATTGGCCTAAATTCGTTTACGTTTGTTTTGTTTTTGTTTTATTTTCGGTATCATTACTGTTTCACTCTCGTTCCATCCCTCTGGTAATCCCCCTGTACAGCATCTAATGTCTGTCTAAATATCCTACTTCTACTAGCGTTGTCATCAATACCTTATTATCTAAAAATACTTTGTACATTTCTGGCTTTATCCCATCAGGACCTGCTGCTTTCTTATTCTTTAATTTAACTAAGCACTTTTTAACTCTTTCTTCAGATATAATTTCCTCTTCAAAGTATATTATCTCCCCCTCTCGTATTTTTAGAGCCATTATCTATATGTTGTCTAATACCTCCACTACATATCTTTATTTATCTATCTATCTATCTATCTATCCATCTATCTATCTCTTCTTCTTCATTTATAACCCTATCTTGTCTTCCCTCCCACTACTTCCATTTTTTACAGACTCTCTTCCCTTCGTATATTCCTCCCTAGTCTGCTCATTCCACACTGTGTTAATTAAGGGACCCCGTGATGTAGTCAGAAAATTGGAGGTTAGTGAGTCCTTCAAACATTGCCACGAAACACCACCCATACTGAAGGAGCCTGTTTTGTGGCATAGTCAGGAGGAATCAAAAGACACCACCAAGTTTGACACACGATCATAGTTTCCTTAATTAATGTGGTAATTCGTTTTTGGTACAATACATTGGAGTGCCTTAATTCCTCCAAAGTATGCCAGGAAACAGCATTAAATGAACAAAAGTAATGGTGTTCTGTTGCCTGGAATAGTTTGGAGGAGTCAGTTGCTCCAGAATTACCAACACAAAACTTCCTTCATCCTTAACCTCTAAGTTTGCTTCCTCCTTTCCTAACTTTTTATTATCACACATTGTCTAGTAAGTTTTCTGTCTCCCTTTCTTTTTTCTCTCCTCAACATTATAATATATTTCCAGGTGTTGTTTTTACTATTGCATTTAATCCTCTTTTATCTCTTTCGACTCACATATTCTCATCTCCTTTTTAATTATATAACTTTTGTACTTTTTCGTTTTGTTCTTGGTATAGATTTTTCCATTTTATCTTTTTTCCCCTTCACCTTTTTCATTTCTTCTTCTCTCTTTAATTTCTATATTCATTTCCTTTTTAATTATATAACTTTTGTACTTTTTCGTTTTGTTCTAGGTATAGATTTTTCTATTTAATCCTTTTTCCCTTTTCACCTGTTTAATTCCTTCTCCTCCTATTAATAATAATTCTTTTTCTCTCTTGAATTTCCTTCCTTTAATTTCATACTGGTTCCACTTCTGCCTCTTAAAATAACCTCTATATTTATACTTCTATATTTCCTTTTTAGATAACTATTTGATATTTTAGTAATCCTCTCCTCGAAGTCCCTCATATTCTTAACTTTCTCCCTTAATTTCTCCCCATATACCTTTAGAGAATGTTTATATGTTTTGTCAATATTATTCTCTTTCTATCCAGGACTTGCTGTTATATATTTTTTTCTTACATTCCCTATTGTTAAGTAAAATTTCCAACAACATGTTATGGTCAGTCAGATCAAATTTTTCCTGAGTTTAATTTATTTTAATTTGGCTATATTTTTCATAGAATTTATCTGACACCAAGGCATAGGGTCGATTCCACAGTGGTTGGTATTGGTTTGTAAGCTCGCAAATGAAAGAAAGTTAGCCGTGTAAATGACTTGACTTATGGGTGAATTATTTAATGAATTTGGTGAGTAAACTAAGCAGCGATCATCATTATCTAACTGTTGGATAAATTTTGTGAATGTGGATACTCGCCTTTTGGAAAATAAATAATGAAGCCTTACAAGTGTGGTTGGTTGGTTGGGAAGGTAACAAACAAATACCACTGTGGAATCGACCCTAAACTAATGAAGCCTTACAAGTGTGGTTGGTTGGTTGGGAAGGTAACAAACAAATACCACTGTGGAATCGACCCTAAACTAATCAAGCCTTACAAGTGTGGTTGATTGGGAAGGTAACAAACAAATACCACTGTGGAATCGACCCTAAACTAATGAAGCCTTACAAGTGTGGTTGGTTGGTTGGGAAGGTAGCAGACAAATACCACTGTGGAATCGACCCTAAACTAATGAAGCCTTACAAGTGTGGTTGGTTGGTTGGGAAGGTAACAGACAAAT
>JAWQEG010006764.1:57500-64339 GCA_033782935.1 Petrolisthes cinctipes | reverse complement strand
CGTTAGATCGACTTTCTCTACTTAGGGAACGGAAAGAACAAACTTGAACCCAACTCTGGCCCCTCATTGGCTGCCTCTGCTCGTTGGCCCAGGATGGAGGACGCTCATTGGTGGAGCCCGGGAAGACGACGAGGGTACTCTGTGAATTCGCCTTCATTCATTGTCTTGGATATTTCTCTCATTTGGTACGTGCTCGTGTTTTCACTAGTTTATTTATTTATTTATTTATTTATTCATTCATTTATTAATTTCTTCTTCTTTTTCTTATTTCATTTTCTTTCTTTATTATTATTATTATTTTTTTTTTTTTTTTTTTTTTTTTTTTTTTTAAGTGTGGACGTAATGGGAGATGAATTTAGATGGCACAGTGTGAGGAATAATCTCGTTTGTAGGTAGTTTTATGTTTGTATATTCATTTCTGTATATTATTCATGTTTGAAATAATCGGTTTTATCCTGGACATCATTAGTAGCAAAGATTGTGGGTTGATTTTTGGTAGTTAAGTCTCTTGTGATAATCTGCCATTTAGATTATTTAAAAAACTAATAATTTTAAATAGTCAATTCTCGTAGTGTCACAGATTTGCTTAATACGAGATTGCAAAGCTGCTTAATACCCTACAGAATCATTTATCCTGAGTGACATCCGTGAGGGGCAGTGAAATGAAAGATTTTAATGTCATTGTGAACTGTTTGTTTATTATTTTGAGTTGGATAAGATACGATGAATAATGAAAGTTAAGATGCATAAGCCCTTTACTCGTTGTTGCCCAGTTAAATCTATAATAGTTTTACGCTAGCAAAAATGAAATCTAGCACATCTTACTAATGGTGTTAAAGTAATTGGTCAGTTTACTAAATGAAAGGAAAGCTTTTATGACAGAACAACAACAAAGACCTTAATATGATGCAGGAGAAGGAGACAGAAAGAGGGAATAGCAAAGGTGAAGGAAATATGAAAAAGATAGAAAGAGGGAAGAGAAGAGGTACAGGAATTATGGAGAATGAATAGCAGAGGTAGAGAAATATGAAGAAGACAGAAAGAGGGAATAGCAGAGGCTGAGGAAATATGGAGAAAGAGACAGAGGGAAACAATAGCAGATATAAAGGAAATATGGAAAAGGATAGTTTGAATGAATAGCAGAGGTTAAAGAGATAACAAGGAAAAGAGGGATAGAAGAAGAGACAAATGTAATATGTTTGGGAGAGAGGAAAGAGCAGAGGTTAAGGAAATATAGAAGAAAAGAGGAATAGTAGGAAAGATGGAAGTAAATTGCTTCAGAGAGAGGGAAGAGCAGAGGCAGAGAGAGGAAATAGCAAGGAGAAGTGAGATAGTCCAGAGAGATGGAAGTAATTTGCTTGGAACGGAGAGGCGTCAAAACCCGTCAAGTATTGCCAACATCTCTGCAAGGCACTTTAACTTTAACCGAAGCTTTGATGGAAAGTTTCAAACCCTTTAAGGGGAGACTTATCTCTTGTGGTGATCTGATTGGCTGCTGATTCCTCAAACAGTGCCGAGAAACAGACCACCTCAATGTTACTGAAAGGCAGGGCAACTGTTACCTAGCATAGTGTGGAGGAATCAGTAACCCTCCAATTCACCAGAAAGAGATCCTCCACTTCACGGTCGATAGTTTTGTCCTGCGATCCAATCACTGAAAGACTAGGAATATCCCAGCCTCGGTCCAACTCACTCCACCTGATAGTCGTGCTTGAAACCTGCAATCTAATCTCGCAGGACTAGGAATGCGGATGAAAAATAACAATTATCAACAAAATTAAGTGCAGAGAAGAGCAAAATAATTGGATAAATAAAGTACGTGGCGATGGAATAATAACAAGAGCAGCACCCCCCTCCGTCTCCACCCCAATCCCCCCTCCGTCTCCACCCTCCTCCCCTCCGTCCTCCACCCCCCTCCCCTCCGTCTCTACCCCCCTCCGTCTCCACCCCCCTCCATCTCCATCCCCCTCCATCTCCATCCCTCTCCATCCCCCTCCATCTCCACCTTCGTCCCCCCTGATTCCCCCCCTTCCTCCACTTTCCCCTCCCCATGATTCTCCCTCCTTCGTCTCCCACCCCCTCCATTCCTCTTTAGGCCAGACGAACCGGTTAGGCGTGAACCTCAGGAGTATCAATCACTCTCCCGGTCCCTCTCTCTCTGTGGCTGCTCGTTAATCCTTACGTTTTTTTAGAGAGAGGGGTGGGGGGGGTTGAAGGGAGGGAGGGTAACGTGATGAGAGGTGTCTGGGGTGGATGGATGAGGGGGGTGGGGGGGTGAGGGAGGAGGGTAACGGGATGAGAGGTGTCTGGGGTGGATGGATTGAGGGGAGTGAGGGGAGTGAGGGAGGGTAACGTGATGAGAGGTGCCTTGGGTGAATGGATGAGGGGGTTGAGGGAGGGAGGGTAACGTGATGAGAGGTGCCTGGGTGGATGGATGAATGAATGAATGAGAGTAGAGAGAGGGGAAGGTTGGATTATTCTATGGGGATAAAATCTAATTAATTAAGGGAAGGAAGTGACGAGATTCGAGAGGAGTAACTAAAGAGGTGATAAGGGATGGGATTAGAAAGTGCATCAAGAAACGAGAGGCTAAGAGAAGACAGAGAAAGAGAATGTTTGTTGGAGAGAGGGTTAATAAAGAGTGTTAAATTAAGAGAGTAGAGATAAAGTGAAAGGAAGGTATTGTATATAAGGAGGTGAATCTAAAAGAAGAAGAATTAAAGAATCTGAAAAGAAGGACGAGGGAAAAAAAATTGTGAAAGTGAGATAATCAAGTGTGGAATACTGTACAATTGCCAGCACTTATAACTGGTACACGAAAAGAGGATTAACAGCTCTGAATGTACCAGTTATAAGTGCCGGCAACTGTACATTGGCTGAAAGGGAGAGAGATTGTAAAGAAACAAGAGTGTGAGAAATAACTAAGCTAATTATCTTCATTTTTCACTAAATATTCTTGTAAGAAAAGTAAAGTCCCTTTTCTCATAGACACAAAACTTTTTATTTCTTCTACATCAAATTAAAATCCAAGTAGTTTTTAGGGCGTGTATGGGAAAGGAATAAAAGAAAAAGAAGTAGAAACGATTCACTTGGGAGAAAGGTGTGGTTGGAAGCGGATTACAGGGGGAAAGGACCCGGAAGAAAATATATTGGTGAAGAGGGGAGAAAAGGCTACTGGGAATGGTGCTAGTGGGATAAAAAGTCGAGGGAAGATGGGATGGAAATGAAAATGGGCTAAGGATCCATTTTACAGTCTTACACCCCTCGATTGGAAATTACCTAGGCGGAAGAAACCAGAGAAACTTTATAAACCTTTATCTGAACTCATCTATAAGTACGAGGTTAGAAATTGGGTTTTAGTTTTGTAATGCTGGCTTTATTTTCAGATGTAGACTTTAACAATAGCTATTACTATATTATAATGCTGGCTATTATTTTCAGATGTAGACTTTAACAACAGATATTACTATAGATATAAATTTAATAACATAGATGATACCTGAATACGTGGACATAAATCCAGTATATATATAGAAATTAATGGTGATGAATGTTTTAAAGAAGAAGGTAAAAAATAAAGTGATAGTGACGACTGATACGTGTTGTAGCTGAGTATGTAGAAAGAAACCCAAGCAAACGAAACAATATGAGAACAGCGCTGAATAATCGACCAAAGGAGAAAGGTAAACCGGGAGAGGTATTGGATTATTGAAGGTGGGTGGCGAGGCAATAAACAGAAGCCAGAAAAAAGTCATCTAGGGGGAAGGAGAACACTATTATATATTTAACTTTACGACAAGCCTATGATTTTTTTATATAGGTTTTCATATTGACTGCTGGGCCCACTGTGAAAGTAAAGGGATAAACAGACAGACAACCAGAAAGTCAGAAAGACAAACAGAAATCATATATAGAGGAAGACACAGAAAGATACAAACAGGAAGACACAGAAACACAAAAAGACACTGACAAATAGACAGGGAAATACACAGACAGACACACAGACAGAGACACACAGACATAAAGAGGGAAGAAAGAGAGAGAGAGAGGGAAACAGAGGGTGAGGCACAGAGGGAAATGGAAAGAGAGGGAAGCAAACAGAGAAAGGGGATAGAATGAGGTAGATGAAGGATAGGAAGAGGAGGTGAAAGAAAATTCCGACGAGAAAAGTTTCATTTATCTAAACTCTAGGGCATTCTTTCTCTCGGGATAACCAACCAACGGAGAGGTCTGGAGTTTGGTAGGTAACTGCCAGAATAGAAGTGTAGAGAGGTTGAGTCGAGCCGGTAAGGAAAAGTTGGGTTACCATACTTAGTCTAGTGTCTGGAAGTGAAGTCCTTAAAAGTTACTCTAATTGTTATTGACTAGATGGAGGAAAATGATTATTCTCGTATCTGTTCTGTGTGTGTGTGTGTGTGTGTGTGTGTGTGTGTGTGTGTGTGTGTGTGTGTGTGTGTGTGTGTGTGTGTGTGTGTGTGTGTGTGTGTGTGTGTGTGTAGCTATGAGTGTGTGTGTGTGTGTATATATACTGTACATCTATGAGTGCGTGTGTGTATATCATTGAGTGAGTGTGTGTGTGTGTATGTTAGTACGTGAACATCTGTATGAGCATTACGTGTGTCCAAGTCCGTTTTTGTTCTTCCTTCGCTGCAGCCGACACCAAAGAAAGGGACCGACCAACTTTGAGAATTTTACGTCACTAATAATGGTCCCGGAGAGTTGTGGGGCGAAATAAGATAGTCGGAAAGAAGTACTACAAAACTTCTCGCTGTTGTATTATGTGTAACTTAGTGCCCTCGTGGTGTTGTTATATCCCGTTTGTCAGTGCTTGTCTGGGGAGGGGGAGAGGGGGAGTGTTTGTGTGTGTGTGTGTGTTGGTCGGGGGGAGGGGAGGAGTGTTTGTGTGTGTGTGTGTTGGGAGGGGGGGGAGTGTTTGTGTGTGTGTGTTTGTTTGTCTGGGGAGTGTTTGTGTGTGTGTGTGTGTGTGTGTTTGTCGGGGGGAGGGGGGAGTGTTTGTGTGTGTGTGTGTGTGTTTGTTTGTCGGGGGGAGGGGGGAATGTTTGTGTGTGTGTGTGTTTGTCTGGGGGAGGGGGGAGTGTTTGTGTGTGTGTGTGTGTGTTTGTCGGGGGGAGGGGGAATGTTTGTGTGTGTGTTTGTCGGGGGGAGGGGGGAGTGTTTGTGTGTGTGTGTGTTGGTCGGGGGGAGGGGGGAGTGTTTGTGTGTGTGTGTGTGTGTGTGTGTCGGGGGAGAGGAGTGATTGTTTTGTGCCTGTGTAGCGGAGAGGAGATTTTTTGTGCTTGTATGTGAGAGAGAAGTGATTGTTTGTGTGTGTGTGTGTGTGTGTTTCAGTGTAGGCCTACTTGTGTGAATGTAGACAAAATATGACAAAATATATATAATTAAAACACAAAATTTCTGAACAATGTCACTATCAACATACCCATACTCATCATCATCATCATCATCATCATCATCATCATCATCATCATCATCATCATCATCATAGTCTCCCACAATGATCATATGAATCGTACATATAACACCAGAGGGAGTGAGTGGGGGAGAGAGGGGGAGAGGGTAATGGGGGTGGTTTGGGTATACTAACTTACCTCTTTTCTGATTCAATGATTAATCTACTTTACTCTCCCGTATCACTTACAAATCTACTTTACTCTCCCATATCACTTACAAATCCACTTTACTCTCCCATATCACTTACAAATCTACTTTACTCTCCCATATCACTTACAAATCTACTTTACTCTCCCATATCACTTACAAATCTACTTTACTCTCCCATATCACTTAGAAATCCACTTTACTCTCCCATATCACCTACAAATCTACTTTACTCTCCCGTATCACTTACAAATCTACTTAAACTGCCATATCACCTACTTTCCTATGCTGTATAACATTCCCTGTATCAGATGCGGTAGCGAGACTCGAGTCGACTATAGAAACCAAATATAAAATCACAAAACTTCTCCCCGGTTCTCATACGTGTTGTTTTCTTTCCGCTGCTGCTTCTGAGTCACACAGATGACTTCCCTTCTCTCTCTCTCTCTCTCTCTCTCTCTCTCTCTCTCTCTCTCTCTCTCTCTCTCTTAGAATAACCATAATGCTCCTTATCCCTGACGTCTGTAATTTGGTCCATATAAGGTTTGTTTTCTAAATGAGTTATGTCAGCACCACTTAGCCTAGTTCACGAGCCCACACCTTAATTTTCCTTCATCACACTACAGGGACTCATCACACTACAGAACTTCATCACACTACACTACTTCATCACACTACAGAACTTCATCACACTACACTACTTCATCACACTACAGTACTTCATCACACTACAGTACTTCATCACACTACAGTCCTTCATCACACTACAGTACTTCATCACACTACAGTACAGTGCTTCATCACACTACAGTACTTCATCACACTACAGTACTTCATCACACTACAGTACTTCATCACACTACAGTACTTCATCACACTACAGTACAGTGCTTCATCATACTACAGTACTTCATCACACTACAGTACTTCATCACACTACAGTACTTCATCACACTACAGTACTTCATCACACTACAGTACTTCATCACACTACAGTACAGTGCTTCATCACACTACAGTACTTCATCACACTACAGTACAGTGCTTCATCACACTACAGTACTTCATCACACTACAGTACTTCATCACACTACAGTACTTCATCACACTACAGTACTTCATCACACTACAGTACAGTGCTTCATCACACTACAGTACTTCATCACACTACAGTACTTCATCACATTACAGTACTTCATCACACTACAGTACTTCATCAC
>JAWQEG010006764.1:12500-55000 GCA_033782935.1 Petrolisthes cinctipes | reverse complement strand
CACGCACACACACACACACACACAGAAAGAGGGGAGAACAAAGCCGGAGGTGATGGTTTTAATGGAGGTGGATTTAGAGGGGAAGGTTAAAGAGGGGGTTGGTTGGTTGGTGATGGCAGAAGAGGAGGAGGAGGAGGTGGCAAAGGAGGCTGAGTTTAAGGTGAAAGAAAAAAAAGAGTTTGAAGTGGTGCAGATTGTAGAAGAGAAAAGAGAGGCATAAGAAGAGGAAGAGGATGGTGGCGATGATGATAATGGTAGAGGAGAAAGAGGAGAGAGGGGAAAATAGTTGGAAAAGGGAAGTAGTGAGGAGAGACGATTACAGAGGATGAGTGAAAGAGGAACAGAAAGAGGAAGATGATCAAAAAGAGAATGAGTAGTGGGGAGCCAAAGATATAATATGAAGAGATAGTGATGGAAATAAAGCAAAGGAAAGAGGAAGAGTAGTATCGATAACAGTAGAAGTAATATCAGTAGTAGTAGTAGTAGTAGTAGTAGTAGTAGTAGTAGTAGTAGTAGTAGTAGTAGTAGTAGTAGTAGCATCGGTATCAATAGCAATAACAGCAGTCGAAATAGTAGTAATAATAGTAGTAATAATAATAGTAATAATAATAGTAATAGTAGTAGTAGTAGTAGTAGTAGTAGTAGTAGTAGTAGTAGTAGTAGTAGTAGTAGTAGTAGTAGTAGTAGTAGTAATAGTAGCAGCAGCAGTAGTCATAGCAATAGAAGTAGTAGGAATCATTAGGGGAGGAGTAGAAAAGACAAGAGTATGTGGCTGGCCCTCACCACAGAAACACACACTGAGGTGGAAAAAAACTTTGGCAGGGAAGTGGAGGGAAGTGAAGTGGAGGTCATCCATCCGGTCTCAGTGTTTACCTTTCACGTGACATCACAGGCCCAGGCAAAGAAACCTTCCCTAACACACAGACAGACAGACAGACAGACAAGCCATCTACGTTTATATGAAAATGGTATAATCGACTGAGTATCCTTAGCCATTCAGTGAGTTATTTTAAAGATAGTGCAAAATTACTCCATTACTGTATTTAAAAGAAGTAGTTGTAGTCAGTAATATGGATACAATATGGGTGATTAAAGCAGATATCTAACTAACTCACTATTACGTTTACTCTCATTTATGAAAGTTTAGCAACCCATTAAATTCTTCTGATAAACTAAATCAAACGAAACCAATCCACTTCACTCCGGGTAGAGGGAAGCTGCATCATAATTATACTTAACTACGTCACCCCATGTGTATCGAAACGTTTACCCTCAACTTAACTTATTATACCTTCGATACCTTCAGCATCAATTAACGTATCCTACAGGGTGAATTTTACTAACCTGGGTCTCTTCTCCTCTTAACTTGGATGGTGTTATGGCTTTTGATGTGAGGAAACGGATATCTTATAATAAAGTCCATTAAATTCGACTCGCATTTCGCATACTAAGCAAAGCAACATACTCAGATTTTGCCGTCCCTCGTCCGAGCTAGCAAACTGATCCATCCCATTTCATGTCATTATTAACCTCAATTGCCTCTGTGATTATTATGTAAAATGGCACGTTTCGGACCATCTTCCAATTGTGGAAACTGCTTTGAAATATTCTTGGATCCCGGATCACCATCATCAGCATCCGAATTACGAATGCTTCTCCTTTTATATGAAATTTTCAGGGTTGTTACAGTATTAATTTTAGAGACAGACAGACAGACACATCTCCAAAGAGACAAACAGAACGAAATACATATATGAAATGCAACAAAATTTAACAGAGAAAGCAATGGAATGTCATGAAAGGAGCCTTATTGGCGAAGGTCAGCATTGCGTTTGATGTGTATGAGTGTAACCATTTATCAGTTGGTGCTTCCATGCTTAAAAACAAATAAACAAATATATATATTTTACCTAATGTATAAATTATATAAAACAGTCAATTTCATAATAACTGATGCATGAAGGATTCCCGAAATCGTAAATTAGTTTCTGTGCTCAAAATATACGATGGTAAAAAATTGTTAAGGTTAGAAGTTACTGAACTACTGCCATCAATCTGCTCGCCCATTATATATTATTTTTGCTCTTTGCGAGGTAGGCTGGTGGCCACTGACACTTTTTTTCCCCTTCCCCACCATGATGCACTTTGCGGTATTGCTGGGAGTCCCATTCTTGCTGCCATCAGGTGGAAAGGCTGCACCACCAAACACAACATTCTGACTACATAAAAAAAAAAAAAAAAAAAAAAAAACGAACTCTTTTCATGCTTAGGCTCGTCGCTCCAAATTTGAACGTCTGAATCAATAGAAGAGGAAAAAAAAAAAAAAAAACACACACACACACATACAGACAGTTTGCAGAAAGTTAAGAAAGTAAAAGACACTATGGGACTGTATGTTTGAGTGACGGTAAGTAGAAAATAATAACAACATTTGAGTTTCGTCCAAATCTAGGCATGTGTAGTAACTGAAATTTGGCATAGCTCGAATGTACTTTAGCATATTTTATCAACTTTATTATCTGGCTATGTGTTTCCAGACTGGAATTATTGCCTCGTTGTTTTTGGATATTAAGTAGGCTATGATTTTATCAAATTAATGGAAGCTACTGATTTCTGGGAACTGTGGCCATCATAAGTCGCATCAAGTTAAATAAACGGGAAAATATTTTTTGTTGAATTTGTCATAGTTTGTATTTTCCCTAATTAGCTGCCCTCAAAATGTTGTTGTACCCTTATTGTACTGTAACCTGGATATATTGTCTGTACGAGCTTCCTTGTGTGGAGTATAATATTATCTGCTGATTAATGGATACATGTAGATTACACTTTGACTGACTAGGAGCTTTAATTAGAGATATAATTTAATGATTGCTCTTTTATGCATTAAACGAGCATAATACAAGATGTCCCATAAATATGAATGTAAAGGGAAACTAAGTCATTGATGTAATATATTGTCACATAACTTCATTTTATATTATGAATTGAAGTTCCTGTATGGGTCATCCTCCAATCACTGCATATTGTTGATTTGAACCAGAATAACATGTTTACGGGGAGTGAAGCCAGTACAGGGAAAATTCAACAGGTTTATCAAAACACTGGAGGCTCATAAAGATTCAGGATGGCAGTACAGGTCCGTCAAAACAGTGAGGCTTATTAACATTCAAGTCGGCACCACCGCTTCATCAATTCGGTGAGGATAAATTCCTTCACTCGCCTCTCTCACTTTGGCAGATGGTGAGGTAGGCTGACAGATGGATGATAGAGAGGTAGATGGATTGATGGATAGGCATGCAGATAGAAGATGGATAAATAGGCAGATGGTGAAGGCAGATGATTGATAGGGATGTAGATAGCTTGGTGAATATGCATGCAGATGAAATATGGATAGCTAGATTCATAAAAGAGAAGCAAAAAGAGAGTGAGAGTACATAGATAGACAGTATAGCAGCAATGTGTAACTGGGAAAGCCGGTGTATGTAAGAGGAAATGACTGACTAGAAATGAGTGACAATATGGCAAACAAGCAGGGGTGGATGATGAAGCAGGGATTGGAAGGGAAAATGAAAGACAAGGCAGGAATAATGAAGAGAGAATGGTAAATACGCCTTGGGTGGAAAAGGGGAAATAAGTGACAAGGAAAGCAGTAATTTGAAGGGGCAGGAATGAGTAGAGGAAAACGGCAGGGATGACGAAAGGGAAATGGTAGACAAGGCAGGGATGGGGAGAGGAAAATGATAAACTAACTAAGAGTGGGTAAGGGAAGTGCATGGGTAGAGTACGTGGGTGTAATAGCAATATAGCCTATGGCAGCTGATACCAATGTTTTCACAGTTCGTTTCATACCTTCATTTCCTACCAATGACAGCCACATGAAAGTAACTATGATAAAAAAAAAAAAAATACACAGTATATGTTGCACTTTTTGAAACCCAAACAAAAATTGACTAACATGAAGATATTATTATTTTAGTTTAGTGGATGAAGAAAGTCTATAGTTAAGAATTGACTATTACTATAACGATGGCTGAAGTTATAAGTTAATGGAACCAGTACTATTATTTTTATTGGTTATCATCATGTTATAATACGTGATTTATAAACTATATCGCCATAATGAAATTCGTAGCAAATATTTAATGGTTAAGATGTTAATAGCAGAAGAAGTCATTAGTAGCTGCCAGCAATGAACTCACACTTTAGCAAGAAACGACGACTTTTCATCAAGGTACTTAGTAAATTAATAATGTAATGACCGACAGAACGATGTAATGGTATAATACATCGTTCCTACAATATAGGTTCTTGATAATATATTTTTAAACAAGGAATTTCACTTCAAATTACTTCAGAGGTTGAGTTAAAGAGACTCAAGAAGACAGAATACATTGGTCGACAATAATTTACCCTCTTCATCTCCTGATACAGAATATTTTGTGACATTATATAATTATTTGTGTTATATCATATTTTATGGTGTTATATAAGTATGATATGCAGACCTTTTGCTGTTTTTTTGGGAGTTATAGAAATAAAGTTGAAACCATTGGAGTTCAGGATAGTTTCTCTCAAGACACATATAACGTTTACAAGATTATAATTATGTAGGTTTTCAACGTCTGGCCAAGGGTTAATTATTCACAGCAAACATAGCATAATAATGATGTGGACGGATGGAAGTAGGGACAGGTCAGTGAGATATGCATGAGGATCCATAAATTATCATGGTAATATGTTTGGGGCTCGAGCCAGTTACCCTGTCCAATGCTGACTGGAAACGAAGATGGAAAGTTACCGAACGGAGGAGAATAATAATGAAAGGAAAGATGTGAACTCAGATAACGAAGAGAATTACCGAACAGAGAGAGAGAGAGAGAGAGAGAGAGAGAGAGAGAGAGAGAGAGAGAGAGAGAGAGAGAGAGAGAACAGATAAAGATTTCTTAGAAACTGAGTCCACTGACTGAGGTAATTACTATGTTGAAACTTTATTGAAAGGAGGAAAGAAGAAAATTAGAACAAGAGGAAGGTGGTTGATGGAGAGACGAACTGATGAACTAAGATAAATACTAAAGCGAGATCACTATTGAACGAAAGAACCTACTATTTGGAGGAATGCACTCAACATAGAAAAACTCAAAAGAGATATATTATAACCTAGATAATATAATAATGAACGAAATGAAATCGAAGGTATAAATATTGAACCCAGCGAATTACCGGTATGGAACGAAGATTCATAAACCGCAAGGCATCATTTTTAGTTTAAAAAGATAGATAAACTGAGCGGATATAAGTTGAACGGAATGGATGGACGTGTGTATTAACGGCAACACATGAGAGCTGGGAATGCACTTCCATCAAATTATGTCAACTTTGGAGATGGCTTTCCTTAAACATACGAAATGAGATGGTGTGAGTTTAGATCGACGGCCTGCAGGCAACTTTGGAGGGAGGGAAAGTGAGAGAAGTACGTAAGGGTTGGGAAGGAAGGAAGGAAGTGGGGGGTGGGAGTGAAGTAATATTGATTGGGTTCATGAATTTAGGTTATGGTATATGTGGAGTGATGTAGGGTAGGGTGGAGTGGGGTTTGGATTTAGGTTGTGGTATATGTGGAGTGATGTGGAGTTGGGTAGGATGTGGTGTGGAAGTGAGATAATTGTGCTTGGTTTGTTGTGTGGGTAGGTATAGGTTATGGTATATGTGGAGTGATGTGATGTGATGTGATGTGGAGTTGGGTAGGATGTGGTGTGGAAGTGAGGTAATTATGCTTGGTTTGTTGTGTGGATGGGTACAGGTTGTGGTATATATGGAGTGATGTGATGTGATGTGATGTGATGTGGAGTTGGGTAGGGTGTGGAGTGGAAGTGAGGTAATTATGCTTGGTTTGTTGTGTGGATGGATACAGGTGTGGAGTGGAAGTGAGGTAATTATGCTTGGTTTGTTGTGTGGGTGGATACAGGTTGTGGTATATGAGGAATGATGTGGGGTGATGAGGAGTTGGGTAGGGTGTGGTGTGGAAGTGAGATAATTATGCTTGGTTTGTTGTGTGGGTGGGTATAGGTTATGGTATATGTGGAGTGATGTGTTGTGATGTGATGTGATGTGATGTGGAGTTGGGTAGGATGTGGAGTGGAAGTGAGATAATTATGCTTGGTTTGTTGTGTGGATGGGTACAGGTTGTGGTATATGTGGAGTGATGTGGAGTGGAGTCGAGTGGGGTGGGAATGGGTAGGATGTGGGAGTGAGGTAATTATGCTTGGTTTGTTGTGTGGATGGATACAGGTTATGGTATATGTGGAGTGATGTGGGGTTGGAATGGGTAGGATGTGGAAGTGTGATAATTATGCTTGATTTGTTTAGTAGATAGGTACAACTTACGTTATGTGGGGTGATGTGGGGTTGGTGAGGTTGGGGTCAGATGAGATTAATGAGGTGATAATGTGTAGGGTAGTGGATATGAGGAAGTTAAAAAACAAAACAAAAAATGTGGGTATGGTGTACTATTAAAGTAATAGTAGTAGTAGTAGTAGTAGTAGTAGTAGTAGTAGTAGTAGTAGTAGTAGTAGTAGTGCTGGTAATAGTAAAATTTATTATATACTGATTTACTGATTTCTTTTTTGGCTATTTAATTTCATTACTATCTGTTAGACATGTATCATTATAATTTTATTAATATGTTTACATTATCAAACACATTGTCAGTCAAAGGGTAAGATAAAAGAACCGGTTAATTAAAAGTGACGGGGCAGGCTGACCTCACAACAAACACACAATAAGTCACATTTTATAACCATAATGTTATTTGCTTCTGGCTGCTGTAATAAAAAAAGGCAAACACGTAAATAATATATATTCATCACACGCCTCCGCTGAGATGAATGCAATATTATCTGAACAAACTAGCTCTTTACATACTTTTAGGGCCCCGGGCAGCAGTTTCCTAAAAGAATGACAGGTCGGGCTGCACAGTACAAAAACACGGGTAATGACAACAATTTTTGTGGGGTGAAATGTCCGACGGTAGATTATTTAACGCGAGCAGAGTGTGTGTGTGTGTGTGTGTGTGTGTGTGTGTGTGTGTGTGTGTGTGTGTGTGTGTGTGTGTGTGTGTAGTTCTGGGTCAACTTCGTGAAATACAGACGGTTTTTGTACGTTGGTTTGTCAAAGTGGCTCGATAATTAAATATGGACTGAGGACACCATTGAATTACTCTTATTTCCAAGCAACAAGTAGGTAGGTACACGGAAGCAGACTGTGGCCTCTCGTAGACTTGGGAAAGAATCTATAGACTTGAGGCACACGCATATCACAAAACATTCCACTCCATTAGAAGCACCCACAACATCTTCCTTAAACACACCCTATCTAATAATCCGTACTAAATCAGAGTGAATATATTCCTTCCTGGTTGTATCCTTCGTTAATGGAGAGGTTGTTTTGCAATGGACTTATCATGAACTGCACACTACCCTTCTTTTTTACTTAACATCATATGAAAGGTGAATTAAATAAGGAAGTGGTAGAAAAAATGAAGTTGAGAAGATGGAAGGAAGGGAAAGATGATGAGAGTTATGGGAGCAAAATCACCAGGGGATGTAGGTAGATGAAGCAAAGATTGCAAAGCAAAGACATGAAAGTAAGAGAAGTAATGTGGATGACAAATAGACAGAAATAAGAAGAAATATAGATGATGTGAAATAGAGAGAGATAGAAGGAATAATATGGAATGATCAAATACAAAAAACACCATGAAACCACAACACCATTACCATAATAAAACCAAGGTAACACCACAACACAGAAAGGTGAGTGGCAGAAGATATTGAAAAGAGAGGCAGATGGAATGAACAGGACTATCAACAAGGATACTAAAGGGAGAGAGAGAAGGAGAGAGGGAAGAGGGATATTGAGAGGAATGTAGCGTCATCACCAGGGGACCAGGAGGGAGGGGGAGAGACATTATAGTGTAATTGAGTGATCGCTGTCCTCATTTTGGGGGGACTGTCTAACTCGTAATTACACCGGCTGTGGCAATTATGAATAATACATACGTTATACCTAATTTCGCTTCCCAGTAATGAAAGTAATACGATTATGTTACAGTATCAGTTACAGGCGTAGCAATTATCAGCATGTAATGTTATACTCGTGGAAATTACTGTTATGATCATTCGCTGACAAGCCGTCGAAGCCAACCTCCTCTCGATAGCAAGACAGAGAGTGTGAACGGCACTCTCTGCTCTTTAATATATAGACGATCTTATCATTCCACGCCAACCACTAAATCAACCCTGCAAGTGGGACATGACAGATAATGGATTCCGATGATACATGTTCTTTGAGCCACAGTTGCTTTCCCAACCATCACACATGTCACATCAGTTTGTTATGGAACCACTGGCCTTATGTGACAGGAACCTACATAGTTCTACAGGTTGGAACATTTCAGTGTTCTTTGATTATCATTATTACTGCTTGTAGAATCACATCAGAATTAATTAAGAGAATATTATTAATTTTTTTACTAGAGAATATTATTAATTTTTTTACTAGAGAATATTATTAATTTTTACTAAGACTGAACCACCACCACCACCACTAAGAAAACAAACTGAGATCAAACAGCATCACTAATAGGAAAGCTGGTTATCGCCAAGAAAACAAACATATATCAATTATTCTGGTACAAAGAAAAACAAACGGGCACCTCCACAGACGGTCAGGGAAAGGGGATAACACCACAACACTAACACCATGAATGAAGCCAGGATAACACCACAACACCAGCACCATGAAACAAGGATAACGCCACAACACCAGTATCATGAATCTAGGATAACACCAAAACACTAACACCATGAAACAAGGATAACACCCCAACACCATCACCATAAAACTAAGATAACCCCACAACACCATCACCACGATAATACCACGATAAAACCACAACACCATCACCATAATAAAACCAAGGTAACACCACAACACTAACACCATGAAACCACAACACCATCACCATAATAAAACCAAGGTAACACCACAACACAAACACCATGAAACCACAACACCCAAACCACGAATCATACCACAATACCACGAAACATACCACAATACCACGAAACATAACACAATACCACGAAACATACCACAATACCACGAAACATACCACAATACCACGAAACTAGGATAACACCAAAACAATCTGACCGTGAAACCTCCATGGATAGCATCAACAATATCACCATCAGAGGCAGAGGGAAGAAAGCCAGACCACACCGACACAATAACAGGAGGAAGCAAAGGTCGTCCACGTACATACACTGGTATATACACACACGGATACACACACACACAGACTGATACACACATGCACAGATACACACGCACAGATACAGAAACGCACACATACACACACGCACACACATACATATAGATAAATACACACGCACACAAAGATACACATATAAGTACGTTAAATACACACACACACACACACACACACACACACACACACACACACACACACACACACACACACACACACACACACAAGGCACGTTATCAAAGCGACCTCCTAGTTGCAAGGGATGATGGTGGGGTTGAAGGCACTAACACAATCCTACATATTATCCTATCTCCTCCACCTTGCCTTCACCATCCTGCCTATCAGTATACAGCCTAAACAATCCTAACTCCACCCTTTTTCCACCAGCATTTCTTTCCTTTTCTGTCCTACCTTTTCTTCACCATCCTACCTATCAATACAGCTTTCACTATCATATATCTACCCTTTCACCACCATCCTACCATTTCTACCACCATCCTACCCTTTCTACCACCATCCTACCATTTCTACCACCATCCTACCATTCTACCACCATCCTACCCTTCTACCACCATCCTACTCTTCTACCACCATCCTACCCTTCTACCACCATCCTACCATTTCTACCACCATCCTACCCTTCTACCACCATCCTACCCTTCTACCACCATCCTACCCTTTTACCACCATCCTACCTTTCTACCACCATCCTACCATTTCTACCACCATCCTACCATTTCTACCACCATCCTACCCTTCTACCACCATCCTACCCTTCTACCACCATCCTACCCTTCTACCACCATCCTACCCTTCTACCACCATCCTACCCTTCTACCACCATCCTACCATTTCTACCACCATCCTACCATTTCTACCACCATCCTACCCTTCTACCACTATCCTACCCTTCTACCACCATCCTACCCTTCTACCACCATCCTACCCTTCTACCACCATCCTACCTATCTGCACAGAGCTACCATTTTCCTTCTCTTCCACCACAACCATCCTACCAATCCTTTCACAACATCCACTTTCCTGTCCCAATCCTTACTTCACCATCCAATCACTCCACCAATCTACCTACCTAGCTTCAATCCTTTCTCCACCTTACATCCCTACGCCACACAGCCTCCACCATTATTGTAACCATCCTGTCTCCATCATCTTTAATTCATTCACCTTATCTCCACCATTATTTTTACACCCTGCTTTTTCCAACCCACCTTCAAACCTTTTTATACCTCACTAAATTTTCTCTACCAACGTTCTGCCTATAAATTAATATCATCTCATCTCCACCACAGCTGTACCTTCAATTACAAGCTTCCTCCATCACTATAAGTTATCTATTGGTTATACCACTCCATCTTCTCCACCAAAACCCACTATTCTCAATCCATAATTAGTCATTCAGATATCACCACCATCACTATCACCAGCTCTACTACTATCACCACCATTACCACTTCCACTACACACCACCACTACTACCACAACCACCACTACCACTTCTAAGACCACCACCTCTACTACTATCACCACCACCTCTACTTTTATCACCACCACTATCACTTCTACCACCACCACTATCACTTCTACCACCACCCACCACCACCACCACCCACCACCACCACTACCACCACCCACCACCACCACTACCATCCCCCCACCACTACCACCCACCACCACTTCATCTCACCCGACCAGGCAGTTAACGACCTTCCTCTCGCCTCCAATTACACCCAATAACTAACTATCCCAGAAAAAGTCAACGCCACTACACACACACACACACACACACACACACACACACACACACACACACTTATAAATACTCTAACATTACATACACACACAGACACACGAATTATACACACAGAGAGGAGTACCCACATAATTAGATGCAAAGGGACTCGTTGAACACACACACACACACACACACACACACACACACACACACACACACACACACACACACACACACACACACACACACACACACACACACACACACACACACACACACACACACACACACACACACACACACACACACACACACACACACACACACACACACACACACACACACACACACACACACACACACACACACACACACACACACACACACACACACACACACACACACACACACACACACACACACACACACACACACACACACACACACACACACACACACACACACACACACACACACACACACACACACACACACACACACACACACACACACACACACACACACACACACACACACACACACACACACACACACACACACACACACACACACACACACACACACACACACACACACACACACACACACACACACACACACACACACACACACACACACACACACACACACACACACACACACACACACACACACACACACACACACACACACACACACACACACACACACACACACACACACACACACACACACACACACACACACACACACACACACACACACACACACACACACACACACACACACACACACACACACACACACACACACACACACACACACACACACACACACACACACACACACACACACACACACACACACACACACACACACACACACACACACACACACACACACACACACACACACACACACACACACACACACACACACACACACACACACACACACACACACACACACACACACACACACACACACACACACACACACACACACACACACACACACACACACACACACACACACACACACACACACACACACACACACACACACACACACACACACACACACACACACACACACACACACACACACACACACACACACACACACACACACACACACACACACACACACACACACACACACACACACACACACACACACACACACACACACACACACACACACACACACACACACACACACACACACACACACACACACACACACACACACACACACACACACACACACACACACACACACACACACACACACACACACACACACACACACACACACACACACACACACACACACACACACACACACACACACACACACACACACACACACACACACACACACACACACACACACACACACACACACACACACACACACACACACACACACACACACACACACACACACACACACACACACACACACACACACACACACACACACACACACACACACACACACACACACACACACACACACACACACACACACACACACACACACACACACACACACACACACACACACACACACACACACACACACACACACACACACACACACACACACACACACACACACACACACACACACACACACACACACACACACACACACACACACACACACACACACACACACACACACACACACACACACACACACACACACACACACACACACACACACACACACACACACACACACACACACACACACACACACACACACACACACACACACACACACACACACACACACACACACACACACACACACACACACACACACACACACACACACACACACACACACACACACACACACACACACACACACACACACACACACACACACACACACACACACACACACACACACACACACACACACACACACACACACACACACACACACACACACACACACACACACACACACACACACACACACACACACACACACACACACACACACACACACACACACACACACACACACACACACACACACACACACACACACACACACACACACACACACACACACACACACACACACACACACACACACACACACACACACACACACACACACACACACACACACACACACACACACACACACACACACACACACACACACACACACACACACACACACACACACACACACACACACACACTGAATAGAATAGAAGCCTGTAATATCATGCAATTAAGTTCTATTACAGGTGAAAACAAGGAAGTAAATTTGATGGAGACCAGACTGTATTACTCTAAGGTCTTCAGTGAGTCTGGAATATAATTATTTTCCACCCTTGGCAGGGACACCATCACGTAGGTTAGGTTAGGTTAGGTTAGGGTTAGGAAAAGGTCACGGTGAGTAAGGTATAATATGCCACTGCTCTCTCTCTCTCTCTCTCTCTCTCTCTCTCTCTCTCTCTCTCTCTCTCTCTCTCTCTCTCTCTGTGTGTGTGTGTTAAATTATAATTATGTACTCAGTTAGAAAAAATAAAAATATATACTCAGTTAAAAAAATAAAAATATATATAATTATAATAATAATACTAATAATAATAAAAATAAAAATAAAAATAATAATAATAATAATAATAATAATAATAAAAATAATATCCCCGGATGACTGTGTTTCATTTCAATGTAACAACACAGATATGATTCCTACTACCTAGGAATGGTAAGTGTAGTAATAGGGTTGTCAGAATGTTTCCTTAATTGCAACAGTACTCTAATTGTAAGAGAGGAGGCAGGTTTAGTATGCTCGTTATTCATTCCAAAGAGCAAGATGTGTGGAGGGTAATTAGGAAGAATGGTAACGTTGCAAGGAACACGTAGGATATTATGTACTGTACAGGATATGGCTTGTAGGATGCACATGTGGACTTACTATACCTTACTCTCTTTTCAACTCATTCCCTTCTTACTTAGGCAATATGAAGAGGAGACGGTTTTATATATTGGTGTCATATATCTAATAAGACAAGACAACTTTGTATATTATATTCTATGTGTCCAGTTCTGTTCATTTCAGTGTTTACAGATAATTAGAGAGTCCATTTTTTTTTTCCGCTGTTGAATATCACGATTCTTTTCACAGGATTTATGACATTTTCATATCTTGCTACATAAGGGGGTTTGTGTGTGTGTGTGTTTGTATAATTAGTACAGTGTGGTTACAAATGTATCTACAAGTGGGTTTTGTTGGTGTGTAGATTATGTATTTCCGTGTGGATATGTGTGTCTGTCTGTTTGTTTGTTAGGTGTGTTTGAGATTCCTTTTGTCAAGTGAGTGTGAGGATATTATACTGTATATGTATGCGAATATGCATAACTCGTGTGTGTGTGTGTGTGTGTGTGTGTGTGTGTGTGTGTGTGTGTGTGTGTGTGTGTGTGTGCGAGTATAGGGTCAGCTGTGTGTATGTACAGTATGTAAATATGTATATAGGTGAATATATATAATATGTATAAATGTACATGTCTGTGTAGGGTTTGCTGTGTGTGTGTATGTATGCAGGTATGTATAGAGGTGAATATATATAATATGTATGTATGTATGTATGAATGTATGTACGTGTTTGGGTGAGGTGGATGTCTGTGTGCAGCTGTGTAAGATTTATGTTCAAATTAATTTTCCCCGACTCAGTATACAAGGCATGTAATAATTTCGTTTGGTGTTTTCATATGTTAGTGTTAGTTATGCACGACTATGTAACTTACATATGAATACGATTTGTTGCTGTAATACACAAACTATTTTTTTTTTTTTTTTTTTTTTTTTTTTAATTGCGTGGAATATTTCATGAACTGTATATTAATTTAGACTCATAAGGATTTAACCAGAGTAAGTCCATTGTGAACGATTGCTTTTTGTCACGGAAAGGATCAAAGGTTGGGAGATGTCGCCTACCCCAGGGAAATACTCCAAAGTTTTATGCTTAATTATCAAACAGCTAAATTTTTCTCCACAGCTAAAATTTTCCTTGTCAGCTAAAATCTTCTTCTACAGCTAAAATTTTCATCCACAGCTAAAATTTTCCTTGTCAGCTATAATCTTCTTCTACAGCGAAAATTTTCATCCACAGCTAAAATTTTCCTCCACGTCTGTAATTAAGATACCATAATCCTGTCATGATTTTGTAAAAGCATAAATATTTGCATGCAACAAAACCATAAATGTACATCAAAGCTCTGGAGATTATAATTATCACATAAATATTTTTTATATAATCCTACAGCAATATATATATATATATATATATATATATATATATATATATATATATATATATATATATATATATATATATATATATATATATATATATATATACTCATGAACTATTAGTATATATCACAGTAAGTAAATATATTAACCCAAAAAAATGCATAAGTATCCTACCTCTAAGCTACGTACAGTAAAATTGCTTAATGGTATCCTGAATGAAATACGTAATGATCGAACCCCCAATATTGGCTCTTTTGCCTATGAGAATGGCTTGTAACTAATGGTGTTGGCGGAGTCTGTAGCCATTAATTCAGCTTTACTAACCTCTCCTTCTTGGTGTGTTCGACCCCCTGCCTCTCACCACCTCACTAAGCCCTTCAGTTGGCTTTATTTACGCCTTCGTTACGGGGCTGGCTATGTTGTTGGCGATATAAGAGGCTAGTGATTCCTCCAATTTATACCATGGAATAGCACTAACACTAAGGGAGTTTGTTACGTGGTTTATGTTGATGAAATTAGTAGCCTCCAATTCTCCAATAGTATATACCTCACTGAGCCTCTTTAATTCCACTGCCTGCCATTTCCAAACCAAACCATCGGTGTTTTTCAAAAGTTGGAAAATTTCTTCGGGCTATTTTACAATTAGGAGTTCAAATTGCACTCGACTGCATTGATTCACTTCGAGTTTATCGGCAAAACAGGCACCAAGAAATGTTTTAACACTGCCACATGAATGAATGATGGTCATGATGTTTTATATACAGTCGGCGGCAAAAGTCCTGTCGCCACATCTACCAAATCATGAAGTACAGCATGGAAATATAAGCTTCACGGGATCGTAACTAATATATCAGAGAAGTTTATTCATTTACTCCCTGGATGTTATGATTCTGTGTTTGTGAATGTGTTTGTTCCATGATTATCCTCTATGTTAACCTTCAAGGAGAGGTGAGTGAAACGACAGGACCTTTGCCGCCGACTGTACACCCCGTTAATTATGAAACTCGGATGGAAACTGACTCAGAACACAGCGTTACACTATCACTCGGCTTTATATGCGATGCTTACATACGTTTACAGGGAGGATGTGATATAGTTGGTGCAGTTTCCTAATTAGACGCACTTTTACACGGCAAGTAATTTGAGCATTTGAAATTATGTCGCTTATGTGGACTTGACACTGGTCTCGGCCGTATATCGCTTCTAGTCTTACGTTGTTTCATAATGTCCAGTAGAAAGTTGCACTGCTTTTAACTAAGACGAAGATAATAAGTTCAGTTAGAGATATCACCGACAATCAGAAAAGGTATTACGCTTATCAAAATGTGTAAGAGAAATCACCAGCACTCAGTAAAGGATTGACACAGATCATAATTAGTTTTCCAGTGACGCAGCCTCTTTTTTTTTATATATATATTTGCATGAACACTATTTAAAATACATGAACAGTTCAGCCACCCCAGTCAGTAGAAAATACTCAGATATTTAATTAAACCCCTTTTGACGAAGCTGTGGAATGTTTAAATTGTTTTTCTTTTATCGATAATATAGAGGGCTATTGATTCCTCCACATTAAGAATAATAATAAATCTCTTATTCGTATAGCGAGGTAGGCTAGTATGTTTCCTGGCATAGTTTGGAGGAATCAGTAACCCTCCATTTCAGCTATAACAGAAGGTCCCCCTTTTGGGAGCATCGACCAGGTAAAGTAACACCACTACAAGTTTCATTGACTCTGGGAAATTGTCACTGACAGAGTGGGTCGGTGTGTTTGTAGGTATGTGGGTTTGTGTATGTGGGTGAATGCTTGTGTACGAGTGTATGTGTATATATATGTAGCTGTTTGTTTGTTTATATGTATGCATACGTTTCAGTGTGTGTTTGTGTTTAAAGTGTAGGTGTTTGTGTGATTGTCCATGTTTCCGTTCATGTGTGTTGTTGCGTTGTGTTGTGAGCGTATACATGAGAGTGTTTGCGTGTTGATGATGACATAGACCGGCGGCATGAAGCCCTTGTTGGCTAGAGTCAAACTATATTATATACTGCTGGCATCACTTTAGGACTTGTTGGATAGCCAGCCAGGAGACACGAACCATACTGTAAACAATGTAATTCTTTCGTGCTATTCTCCTAACAGTGTTCAAGCCTTCTATCCAATAAATTTAGGACTGCATGAGTTGATAGTACAAATTAATCTTTCTATGTGTATAATGGATGGCAGTCCTGAATATATAAACTATTTTCTAAAAGTTAATACGAAACTTGGAGACGAACATTATCATTGCGAGTTCTAATTACGTCCCTCCTCCGGGCGTTGAGTTGCGAGATATTGAAATTACACTATTGTTGGTGTGTTTGTGTGTGCGTGCGTGCGTGTGAGAGTGTGTATGCATGACCTTACTCGAGTGTGTAATATTTGGTTACGTATATGCGCGAGTGGGAGTTTGATTTGTTTTGGGTTTTTTGTAAATGAAAGTGTATGGGTCATTTCCGTAGACTTTTGGTTTGGTATATTCATTAATTAAACCAGTAGCTTACACCCCTTTTCTTCATCACCACTACCAATCAATATAACTTCAACTCCATCTTCCTCATCACCACCAAAGCCATATTCCCTTCCATATTTCTTAACACAATTATATTAAGTACCATACATAACAACCTTGCCTCAACCACTACAACATTATATATTTTACCTTCACCATCACAGCATTAATTAGCTTCACCACGACGACGACCATCACCATCACCACCACCACATCACTATCACTACCATCACATTATTTTCCTTCACCACCACTCACTATTACCACCACCACCACTACCACTATCACCTCCACCACCAAAATATTACGTTTTTACCTTCATCACCACCACCACCTCCACTATCACCACCACCACCACCACTCCCACCTCCACCACCACAATATTACGTATTTACCTTCACCACCACCACCCCTACCACCACCCCTGCCCTCCTTGAATACCACCCAAGCTTGAAATTAGACGCTTATTCGAGCTTGAGAATAAACCAAGATAAACCAGCCCAAATCTTACCCACACAATACCTGACCCGGGCTGACCTAATCTGGCTTCGTATTATCTGTTTTCCTATTTGGCCAGAACTTAGTCTCACCTCACACTAAATATTTTACCTAGAACAAATTGAGCCTTGAAGTTTCTGTTATACCGTGCCCTAACGTGACCACACATTGCCTACCATGCCCTCAACTAACCTGAACCTCTCATCACTTATTTTATACTCTTACCCAATCTGCTTTCACATCTGACCTCATAACCTAAGAGATTTTTATTTAATCAGGTTTACATTGCCTTCCTTGTTCTAACCTCAACCCACTCAATTTGGTTTAGTGCTTAATATAGGGAACGGTGGCTTTCCTAGTAAACCTTTATCGTTGGTCAATGAAATATAAATAACGTTGATTTTATGTGTGTCTGTTAAAGGGAAGAGATTGAATATCAACGTTTATCCCTAGATGGTTTTTCTAATGGAAGGGAGGCAGTGCGTATGTCTCTGTCAGAAGCTCTTTCGGTTAATCCATAAACAGTATCTTTCCTGTTGTACTTGGGAGTGGTTATGGGAGATGAAGGTTTCCAGCTTTTAGTACTGCTGGTTTTCCTGTGGTAATGCAAGTCGTTTATCATAGTTCAAATCTATATTTAATGACAGAAGGGTGTAATACAATTATTTTAAACCATAAAGGCTTGGAGTGCTTTCCACCGACAGGAAACATCGGGTAGTGCCAACTAGAAGTAATGGAAAAGTTCTTAATCGTTGTCGCTAATTGAGAACATTTCCAAATACACAGAAACAAACTTGGTCACTAATTCGTCGAAGGTTGGAACTAATTAGAACTAACCCAATTGGAGTTAACCTGATGTGGTATACTGTGCTGACTCTTGTGGTGACTCCTTACCTGCCTCGGTGGTGTGGATGGTGGACAGTGCTGCCAGCAGGAGGAGGAGGGACACCCCGACCTTCCTCACCGGGCACCCTCCTCCACCCATGACCTGTCTAGTACCTCACTCGTAATTCCGGGTCAACTTAGGTCTATTTCGTAGCACTTTCGATTTCACTGACACTTTTCACTACTACCACCACCCATGATCTGTCTAGTGCCTTACACGTCACTCTGGGTCAACTCAGGTCAATTCCGTAGCACTTTTGATTTCACTGACACTTATCACCACTATCACCACCACCCATGGCAATCCAGATGCCTTCTCACAGGTCACACTCCAAGTTAGATCACTCACTGTATGGTATTCTGACCTCACTGACACGCTCTCCCTTCCATGACCTCCTTCCACTTACCCCACTGGTTCACTTTAAGTCAGGTCAGTAAAAATATATGACTTCATCAACACTTTCTTTCAGTCACCCATGTTCACTCACTCAGGTGCCACACAGGTTCAACTCCAGCTCAGGTCAAATCTGGTCAGGTCAGACGAATAGCACCCTGACCTCACATCAATCCACACGGCCTTCCTAACGACGGGTCCTGAAGCTTGTAGTATGAAAGGAACTGGGGGGCTCTCATCCTGCTTAAGCCCTCAATTACCCGTCCCTATGTTGGCTTAATCTCCATTGGCAAGATTTTTTTTTTTTTTTTTCAACCTGTAAGACTTTTCCTATCACTCGCTATCCCTTCGCTAAATCGTCCATTATAGAAAATAGTAGCTTCGATTTATTGTGTTAATATAGCTTTGTTTTATGTATAGAATTTCTCTCTCCGATACTAAAGTTTCACGTCTACCTGTATCTCCATAACTCTGTTAAGTTCAAGAAGCAAGGCCTCACTCCTTGTATCATTCATCTTGTTCAAAACTTTAAAATTTAAATGGTGCAAGGTGAGTCAGCTGAGAATAACACCAATCATATCAAAGATGTTTTTCGTAACAATATTCATTTGATGCTATTTGATGTTGCACAGTGAAGGCCTGTTGCATAATTTCAGGGATTATAAATTATGTGCAACAATTTCTGCTAAAAAGTATTATGTACTTTAAAGTCATGGAAATGGAAATTCACGTATTAGGTTTTAACTTTTACATATCACTTACACTTATCAAAAAATATTCTCCCTTATGGCAAACAGGGCAGGTCAGCTTCTAAATAATTTTTCACACAACATTTTTGTTTACATATTTGTTTTTCTTTTTATTCACAACTTAATGCCAGCAGATGTACTTTACGTTAGTTGTATACATATTTTTTTCTGTTGATCACTTGAAGACATGTTCATTTTTTATATTTCATTTCGTTTTGTTCAATATATATTATTTCGGTTCATCAATTTTTTGTCCATCACTTTTTATTATTTTCTTCATCACTGCGTTGTTGTCAACTTTAGTTTCCAACTCTACAACAATTTTGGAACTCAGTTTTCATCTTTAGGACCATTACTGACAACCTCCCTAGGATTGTACTCGTGCTTTCACCATTCCAGACGCGGCACCTTGGGAGTTTTCTCATCTTCAGGCGTACCGGAATAAAATACAGCCAAACATACGCTCCAGAGAAAGGGTAACTAAAATTTTCTGACACCAATCAGGTGCACGTAAAATTCCGAATAAATTAAAGTGGCTAGATAAGGGCGTGACCACATCTCTGTAGCCACTGAGAAGCACCAAGGGATCCCCATTACGACGGCTGCAGGGGAAGGGAAGGGATAGCAGCAGCAGCACACACGCGACAGAGGAGTTGGAGGCTGGCACTGGGGTAACGTCAACACCCAAGCCGGTCTAGAAGTGCACTGGCTCCGCTCACCTCTCACTAGGGCCAGGGTTGGTCTGCCTCCTCTCTCTCTCTCTCTCTCTCTCTCTCCTCTCTCTCTCTCTCTCTCTCTCTCTCTCATTTATCCTGTCTTTCTGTCTCTCCCTCTCTCTCTCGTCCCTCATTTTCTATCTTTCTCCTCCCCCCTCGCTCTCTCTCTCTCGTTCTTTCAATTTTTTTTGCACTCTGTTTCACCTTCTGCCATTCTATCACCCTCTTTCCACTCTCCCTCGTCCTTCTCACCCTTTTCTTACTTTCAAATTTTTCTCTTCTTCCACAATCTCTTTCCGTTCTCCCTATCTCTCTAACAGTTATCCACTCCATCTTACTAAATCTCTCTCTCTCTCTCTCTCTCTCTCTCTCTCTCTCTCTCCTCTCTCTCTCCTCTCTCTCTCTCTCTCTCTCTCTCACTCTCGTCTCTCTCTCTCTCTCTCTCTCTCTCTCTCTCTCTCTCTCTCACTCCTCACTCTCACTCTCACTCTCACTCTCACTCTCACTCTCACTCTCACTCTCACACTCTCACTCTCACTCTCACTCCCACTCCCACACTAATGCTTGTCCCATCCCTTTCTCCCCTGGCGTCCCTTGCCGGCCATTCTCACCGTCATTACATAATCAGCTTCCTGTATCCTCACTTCCCTTCCTCCTCGTCTCCTTCCTCCCACCGGAAAGACGGCACGTGCTGACTCTTTATTCTGTCATCATTAAACAATAATCATAATGCCTGACCTACTTTCAATACCAAATTTGTTTCATTTCGTGTGGATTGCATAAGTATGATCTAAAACCTGTATAGAAGTTTGTGTTTGTGTTTGTGTGTATGTGTGTGTATCAGCCAATTATCCATATGTATTGCATCTAAGGATATCCAATAGCAGATTTTCTTTTCTGTATACACCAGAGTATCCACATATTTTCGGTGAGTTGTTGTTGTTGTAGTTCCCCAGACTGTCTGGCCGAGCAGTCCCGAGTCTGGTTGACCGAAGCCGTGCAGATGCTCTGACCCCCAAATGGGAGTCAGGGTGATAGTGAAATCTGTTTCCTTCCAAGGCAACAGGCAAGGGGATTGGTGGCTCACGGGCATGTACCCACGAGCCAACAACCCCACCGTCTGTAGTCTTCCTTGTTGTGCCACACAATCAGGCGATCTCGTCGGCTACCCAGAAGGAATGAGAAATAGTAAGAGAGGCAGACAGAACAGGCCAGGGTGTGGTAGAGGATGCCGCATTCCTCATTTCTGGATAGAACCAGCCCTCACCAGTTTTAGGTGAGTAAATTATATATATAATCAAATGCTTTCATCTCCATCTATATTTCGTTGCATATAATTGTGTTTTTTTCAGCATTTACGTGTTTTTTTTTTATTGTGTGTAACTTCTTGTAGATGTCATTAACACCTCAAGAAAATATTATTAGTCTCCTCAGTCTGTTAAATTCAGAACATAAAATACCCAAAGAGAGGTATGAATTTCTGAGAGTTAACTGCAATTTAAAACTCTTCTTAAAGTATACAGATCTCACATGTGCTTTGACCACAAGAATTCGTATAAACACGCTGTAGTTTTCGAGGTTTTACAACATATGGAAAATGTAAGACTACGTAACTGTAATACAACAATATTATTAGGTTTGTTGTTGTGCTAATCACCTTCGAGTCACTTGGTAGAAAATTAACCATTGCAGTACTTACAGAATATTGACCTCTCTTCCAATATAGCCTGTGTAAGAATTCTTGTGGCCAACCGTACCTCATACCAAAACTTTAGGTCTATAAAAGTCAGTACACAGGTGCAATAAAATTAATGAGTGGTGTCGAGTTTGGTAGAAGGAAGCGGTCGCATATTTTATCCCTATGTAACTTGTCAGAAGAAGTTAGAAATAAAGATACAACTCTACACACTGTTGTTCATTCCGGTTCTTCTCACACACACATACACACACACTATCACACACACACACTATCACATACACACAACACACACACACACTATCACACACACACACACACACCACACACGCATACAGACACACACACACACACTCTCACACACACACACTCTCACACACACACACACACACACACACACATATGCACACACACACACACTCACACACACAGACACACACACACACAGACACACACACATCCCCTCTACTCTGCTAGTACACATTCCCCTATCATCCTTGAACTCTAGCACGGCCTTCAACCGGATCTAGCAGAGGAGGGAGAGGGTGAGGTGGGTGTGGCGTGAGAGAGAGAGGTATGGGAGAAGTAAGAGAAGAGAGAGAGGGATGTCTGATGGGGCCGTGAAAGCATGGAAGTGGGTAGTTTCAGGGGAAAGACGAGAGAGAGGAGAGAGAGAGAGAGGAGAGAGAGAGAGAGAGAGAGAGAGAGAGAGAGAGAGAGAGAGAGAGAGAGAGAGTGTGTAAGTGTGTGTGTGTGTGTGTGTGTGTGTGTATAGGTGTAATGTGTGTGTGTTTATATGTAAGTGTGTGTGTACTGCTTTCCTGTGTTCGTCATCAGAATGAAGTGTGTCCCTGACCAGTCTATGTGTAAAATTTTCCCTACATATGCCTGGCTCGACGGGCTCATAGGTACAAGTTAATTAGTCGTTAATAGGTATATTGCGTAATGGTAATTCAATACATCTTTCTGTAGCGTTCGTAATTCCAAAGCCTGGTTCTGATTTATTAGTCATTACACTCGACACCTTTCGTATCAAGTATGAGTAAAAACCTTAGTTCCCAGGAGGCATTTGGAAGACAAATGAATCATTAAGCCACTCAGGAAAGTATAAATTTCTGACAATTACATCAATAAAACAAGAGAATGAAATGTTATACCATTATGTAATTTATTAGTTTTATTACTGTGTCACAACAGTCCTATTCATAAGTAACTAAAACCTTATTCGTGTTTGTCAGGAGGAGGACCAACTATTTATTGATATAGATAAATATTTTCATATCCTCCCAGGTTTACATTCCTTTATACTCTATCACATTTCGTGCAAGTCCGTTTTGCCATACATGTTCGAAGATTTTATTGGGCGAAGCTAACATTTTTAAAGGGTTAATAACGCGACCCTTGCTAGTTCAGTGTACTTCATTAGTGTAGCTGTAACACTACTACACTTTATCGTGGGTTAGTGTATGTGTATATCATGAAACAGCAGAGGAGCTTTACTGTTACTGACAATACTAACTCCGCCATTCCAAGGACCTTTAACTTAACTTTGGCCATGTATCTCCTAGCCACATTTACACCCCGTTAATTCCCGTGTTGTATCAATAGGGTCTGGGTTACAGCTTCAAGATAAGTAATAAAGTTGTCAGACACTAATCACCACTACTGAACAACATTATTACCATCACGGGCATACTGACTGGACAATAATTTGGTTCATACATACGGCCTCCCATTTATGAATTTGTGCACCGTAGCCGCGAAGCCTAGACGGGATAAAACAACATATTAAACCCCGACCCATGTTGTTTCCCAAATATGTGTGCGTGCGAACTCAACAATCATTTACTGCAATATTTTATGAGGGGAGTAAATTGATTGATAGAGGCGTGTTGGTTGGATGCTGCTTCTGGTCTGTCCCGTCGTTGTAGTCAGTTTTTACGTTTGGAGAAAATTATATGCTTTGTAGGAACCCATTCATAAGCTCGTGATTGTCTTCCTCTCTCTCGTTTATTGTATTTTGTATTGTAATGGTCATTTTTCTATCTGTGTAGGGTGTCTTATTTTATCTTTTATGCCTCTGGTTATGTTTATACTTCCCCGCCCATTTGTATATCCATCCGATCGTCTATCCAAGCCGTGTGTGTGTGTGTGTGTGTGTAATGTGTGTGTGTGTGTGTGTCGTGTGTGTGTGTGTGTGTTCTCTCCTTACTGGCTTCCGTGCTTGTCTTTGGATTTCTGCTTCTGATATTTTGTTCCGTCTTAGGCAGCGTGCTAACAGAAAGATTTATCTGGTGTCTAATGAAATTTGAGATCAGCCAACACCTTTGCTGCTAAAGACAAACCAATAATGATCAATCTACATAACATTATTAAATTAACTATGAAGGATAAAAAAAAAAAAATCCCCCCAGCAATTATTAAGGGATCAATTAAATAACTTACACACGCATAAAAATTAATTATTATAGTGATTAACACATACAACCCCCACACCCCGCAGTGCAATGAGGCCTCCAAACCCCCCCTTCATGCACTAGTAATTGCAGTATAATGCCCCCTAAATGCGAGTTAGCGAGGTGAAAGTTTCGTGGGTCCGGTGATTAAGGGATGAAGGAGCGGGTAACTGAGGGGTGTCTGGGCTGATCAGGTTCTGGTGGTGGTGGTGGTGGTGATGGTGGTGGTGGTGGTGGTTGTGGTGGTGGTGGTGGTGGTGATGGTGGTGGTGGTGGTGGTGGTGGTGGTGGTGGTGATGGTGATGATGGCTGCCAAGTTTTCTGCTTTTGTACGGGGTCGATAGAGTTAATTTTCGACGTTCTTTTATACACCTGAGAATGCTTTGAAATTTATGATAATAGCGTTTATGGACGAAAGCCATCGATCGGTACCTATTTTCATTCCCCTAATACATTTCTTACCAACTGGGAAGTCTACACTATTAGCTGTAGAAGAAAAAAAAAAGAGAGCTAAATTTGGCATCATTGACGGTCTTGGAAAGGGAGAGGGTGGCAAATGGTGAACGAGGGAAACTACCAGCATTGTGGATCCCCTTTTCACTTTTTTTTTTCTCTCTCTCATTCTGGCTTATTCTTGTTGGAGGAAATGCCGAAACAAGTCCCACAGCTACTAATCCTACAGAGGCCATTCTCACGGGGCATGTTCTCCTTGCCCTTGCTTCATACACAGTCCACAAGAATCCCGGTTAATCCCACTAGCATTCTTTGGCCTCACCATCCCTTTGTGTGTGTGTGTGTGTGTGTGTGTGTGTGTGTGTGTGTGTGTGTGTGTGTGTGTGTGTGTGTGTGTATTTTTTTTTTCTGTTATCAAAATCCTTATTTAGGAAACCAATACCCAGGTCCACAATTAAACGCCTAATATGTTATAGTTTTTACACCTATTTGTATCATATTGAAGTCAACATTAAAAAGCTATGCAATGATCTAGATAAACTTGGAGCCTCGTTACGCAAAACAAAGTTAACAGAAAGATACACAACGCACATCTTTGCCAAAAAAAAAAAAATGCATATGGCAGCTCATTTTCAACTAAACACACAATTCACAACACATAGCCTCGTCCACACACACACAAACACACAACACTCGTCCAAGGCAAAACACAATACTCGAGACCAGAAACCACAATTCATTCAGTGCCATCAATACCTGGACGTTCCCAAAATTGTATCCATTATCTACAAGCTCATTTAGGCCTTGTTGTAGGAATAGCAGTGTAGGTTGAGCTGTTTATCCTGTTATGATATTCAATCGGTTAATGAGCGACAAGAGAATCACACGGATTAATGTGTATGCTGCAGCCCACTAAGTTAATCTTCATCCGGAAGTAATTATCGAGTTAATTAGACGGGGTTTTATTCATGTTGGAGGCTAAGTACGAGAGTGGGCATCACAGTTGACAGATTTCTTTCATGGGTGTCGAATTTCTTTCCTTTTTTTTTTTTCCTTCTTTTCCTTCCCTCTTTCTCCCTCCCTCTCCCTCCCTCCCTCCCTCTTTCTCCCTCTCCCTCCCTCTTTCTCCCTCTCCCTCCCTCTCCCTCCCTCTTTCTCCCTCCCTCTTTCTCCCTCACTCTCCCTTTTTCTCCATCCCACTTTCTCCCTTTCCCACCCTTTCTTCCTCTCTCACCTTCCCTCCCCTCTCTTCCTCTCCCTTTGGGTTTATGATCAATCTATTGTTCTATCGATCATCTATCCCTCCTTCCACATGTTTATTTGTCTTTCTCTTATCGTATGTCTCAACCGGTATCTCTGTCTTCACTGCTTCCACCATTTTCTCTCCTCTCTCGGAATTGCCATTGCGTCACTCTAAATGTATGAATTGAGGTAGAATTCCTGATATTAGGCGATAGACATTTCCACCAGAAATGTATATTATTAATGACTGCCTGTAGGCTATATGTGTTCCCTCATTATTATATGTGCATACATTACATTTAAGCGAGACTGTGTGCATATTGTGTACAGTATGTCCCCACTCAAATCTTTTTGTATGTAACCCTGAGGGTGCTGAATTGTTGCAGTTATGTGCTAGCTAGCTTCTACGTGTGTGTGTGTGTGTGTGTGTGTGTGTGTGTGTGTGTGTGTGTGTGTGTGTGTGTGTGCTGCCTCTGTAACAGTTACGATTACTGCACTGAAGTGAGAACTGTGGAGGGAAGGGGAAGATGAAGGGAAGATAAGAAAAAGAAGTGAGACCTTGCCAAACTCAGGTGAGGTTGTGACAGGCATGACAGGGGTCGGTGTGTTGTCAAGCCGAGTGAAGATATATGTATATGTTATTGCCTTTAAGCGAGTGGTGCATGGGTACTGAAGGCATCGTGTGTGTGTGTGTGTTTGTGTGTGTGTGTGTGTGTGTGTGTGTGTGTGTGTGTGTGTGTGTGTGTGTGTGTGTGTGTTTGTGTGTGTGTGTGTGTGTGTGTGTGT
Organism: Petrolisthes cinctipes; assembly: GCA_033782935.1. Lineage (NCBI taxonomy): Eukaryota > Metazoa > Arthropoda > Malacostraca > Decapoda > Porcellanidae > Petrolisthes > Petrolisthes cinctipes. The sequence continues at coordinate 27,208 of JAWQEG010006764.1, read as the reverse complement.
GTGTGTGTGTGTGTGTGTGTGTGTGTGTGTGTGTGTGTGTGTGTGTGTGTGTGTGTGTGTGTGTGTGTGTGTGTGTGTGTGTGTGTGTGTGTGTGTGTGTGTGTGTGTGTGTGTGTGTGTGTGTGTGTGTGTGTGTGTGTGTGTGTGTGTGTGTGTGTGTGTGTGTGTGTGTGTGTGTGTGTGTGTGTGTTGGCTTGGCTTGGCTTTATTTATTTCTCTGTCATGATGATATCTGTGTTTACTAAATACTGTAAATAGACAATAACAGTTTTTGAGATGTTGTTCCATTATCGATGTTTTTTTTTTTTTTTTTTTTTTTTTTTTCTAGAAGTATAAATTCAATATGATAAAACCAAACACAATAGAAAGAAAGGGAAGTTTGATCGTGAAAAATGTACAGGATTATATTTCTTAATGTATGTGTATATGTGAGTCCAATTTCTTTATGTATGTGTATATGTGAGTCCAATTTCTTTATGTATGTGTATATGTGAGTTCACGTTCTTTTGTGTTCTCTTCAGTAATAAGACGTGCATGAGTGTTCTTGTGTTTAGCAGCAGGTGGCCGAGAGATGGAGGATTAGGAAGAAGGAGATAAATTCAGACATAATGCGGGTTTAACTACACACTGAATTCACGGCAATGTACGTCAAAACATATAATCACCTCTCTCTTCTCCTCTTGCCATCCCTTCTCTCCATGCAATCATTTCTCCTTCCCTTATTTTACTGTTTCTTCCTCTTCTCTCCATCTAGTCCTTTCTTCCTTCCTTCCTTCTCTCTTCTCCCTCCTCTTGCCATCCCTTCTCTCCATGCAATCATTTCTCCTTCCCTCATTTTACTGTTTCTTTCTCTTCTCTCCATCTAGTCCTTTCTTCCTTCCTTCCTTCTCTCTTCTCCCTCTTGCCATCCCTTCTCTCCATGCAACCATTTCTCCTTCCCTCGTTTTACTGTTTCTTTCTCTTCTCTCCATCTAGTCCTTTCTTCCTTCCTTCCTTCTCTCTTCTCCCTCTTGCCATCCCTTCTCTCCATGCAATCATTTCTCCTTCCCTCATTTTACTGTTTCTTTCTCTTCTCTCCATCTAGTCCTTTCTTCCTTCCTTCCCTCTCTCTTCTCCCTCTTGCCATCCCTTCTCTCCTTGCAATCATTTCTCCTTCCTCATTTTACTGTTTCGTTCTCTTCTCTCCATCCAGTCCTTTCTTCCTTCCTTTCTTCTCTCTTCTCCCTCTTGCCATCCCTTCTCTCCATGCAATCATTTCTCCTTCCCTCATTTTACTGTTTCTTTCTCTTCTCTCCATCCAGTCCTTTCTTCCTTCCTTCCTTCTCTCTTCTCCCTCTTGCCATCCCTTCTCTCCTCTCCATGCAATCATTTCTCCTTCCCTCATTTTACTGTTTCTTTCTCTTCTCTCCATCTAGTCCTTTCTCCTTCCTTCCTTCCTTCATCTCCCTGTTTTCTTCTTTCCATGCAGTCCTTTCTCCTTCCTTCCTTCCTTCCTTCCTTCCTTCTTCCAGTTTCTTTCTCTTATTTCCATCATTCAATCCATTTCCTTCCCTCTTTTCCCATCTTCATCCCCTTCTTTCTCATCTCCTCTTTTCGCCTCCTTTTTCTTTCACTCTCTTCCCATCTTCATCCCCTATTTCCTCCTTCCCTCTTTTCCTCTCTTCATCCCCTCTTTTCCCATCTTCATCTCCTCTTTTCCCCTCTTCATCCCCTCTTTTCCCATCTTCATCTCCTCTTTTCCCCTCTTCATCCCCTCTTTTCCCATCTTCATCTCCTCTTTTCCCTTCTTCATTCCCTCTATTCCTCTCTTCATCCCCTCTTTTCCCTTCTTCATTCCCTCTATTCCCATCTTCATCTCCTCTATTCCCCTCTTCATCCCCTCCTTTCACTCTCCCTGTGTTCTCTACCTTCACCCTTCCCTTCCCCTTTCCTCTAATTTTCCTCCCTTCAATATCCTTCCCCTTTTCTATAGTTTCACCCTCTCCCTTCACCTCCTGTTCCCCTCACCTCTTGTTCCCCTCGTTTCCCCTTTCCCTCCACCCTCTTCGTCCCCTTTTCCAATATATTTCTGTTTTTCCCATCCCCTTACCTCTCATTTTCCTCACTACTCTCATCTTCTCTTTTTCTAACGTCTCCTATTCTCAATTTTACCTAACTCATTCCTATATGAACGGTATATCTCCAATTATACCTATAATAATAATAATAATAATGATAATAATGATAATGATAATAATAATAATGATAATAATGATAATAATGATAATGATAATAATAATAATGATAATAATGATAATGATAATAATAATACAGTATAAAAGAGCTAAAGATATTTTGCGAAAGAAAATGTAGCAACCCGCACCATCCATCTATAAAAGAGTTTAATATCGTGCCTAAACAAATATCTTGGCTTAATTTATGCGTCAACGTGGCAGGATAATACCGGGATGAACCTACTCCAGAGAGCGGGGAATGGGAGGAATTTCTGGAGGGCAAAGAAGCCGACGACCGGAAAAGACTATTGGAATGTAAGAGTATAAATTTCGGGTATTTTTTCCTCCCCTTCTCAGAGGTAGTGTAGCGGGGGTCCGTCCACTCGAGTCAAGGCATTGGAAAAACAAGGATGGTATGGTATGGTATTTTGGTGAAGGGAGTAACGAACGCATCATGCAGGCTTTACTCGTAGTACCGTTGGCATGAGAGAGAGAGCTCCAGTAAGTACCCAGGTCTTGATTAGCACACTACTGTGATTTAAGAGGTATTAATATTTATAACAGTGGTGCAGCTTTGTATATTGCCTAGCTGCCATGTATGTTTTAATCTATCTGTACAAAAAGATGAAATGAGATAGGAATTTGTGGATTAAGGGATATTCAATAAAGCTAGTGTAGAATTGTTACACTTATATATACTTAAATTGTCGATGCCCCGAACGTTAAATAAAAGTGCGGGAGAGCGTTAACAGCGTTTTCAAAACAACATGCAGTTTAGCCCGCAGTGCAGCAAACTAATTTACTGGGGATGCAACAGTTTCGTCCCAACTTTAGTCTGCCTTAGTTATCCTGAAGAGAGGGACCAGACAGGGGCGAAAATGTTGTTGTATTTCTATTTAGGGGGGGTTGGTCATCTGTGGTAGGTGAACTGGAGGGATATTATTAGTATTTCCTCCAGACTGTGCCACAATTTCCTCCAGACTGTGCCACAAAACAGATCCTCCTGCTCGCCAACAACTGATGACTCCCTTGATATTAACTAACTATCATGCCAACAACCTCCAACCACCAACACCACAATTATCAAAGCTACACCTACCATTTAAACCACTACCATGTCACCCCCACCACCACCACCACCATCATGTCACCACCACCACCACCACCACCACCACCACCACCACCACCACCACCACCATCACCCTCACCCTGACCACCACCACCACCATCACCCTAACCACCACCACTACCACCACCCTGACAACCATCACCATCACCCTGACCACCACTACCACCATCACCCTGACCAGCACCACCACCATCACCCTGACCACCACCACCACCATCACCCTGACCACCACCACCACCATCAACCTGACAACCACCACCACCACCCCTAACACCACCACCACCACCACTTAGACTATCACCTCCCACCAAAAGAACCCCAAAATGCCAACCCTACTAAGTTCCCTTAATGCCTTTCCAATCCCCTCTCCCAGCCATTACCCTCAGCCCTCCCCTCGCCGCATATAGTTCATTCATCACCCCTCATCATCATTACCATTATCATCATAAATCCATAATTTGTCCACTGCAGTACAATCCCCTTTCTACCCTACCCATCATTAGTTTGTGTTCTTTCGTTCATGATGCCTGATTTTTTCCAGATTACCCAAAACATTCTGGACTGAAAACTACTATTAATTAAATGTAGTCTAATCTCAGGAAGCGTATTACTGGATTATAATTTCTGAGAATAATGCTTTGTTTATTAATAGTTTGAAGACTGTATTTCATATTTTACAGTGGTAGATAAATTTCTTGTGATCATAAATATATTCTGATTTATCTTGCAGGAGCGAATACTTTTTCATATGATTGGCATACACTGACAGAACAAAAAATGCACTTATAAAGGAAATATGACGTTATGATACCTGTGTCAATCATAGATCACTTTATCATAACTGTCCCTCATTCGGAGATTATAAATACAATCTAATATCCAACCCGAAATAGGTCAGAAATGCTATATGTCCACAGTAGTGTTTTGATATTAATGAACACAAAATATATATTATTATTATTAATTGTTCTTGGTTTGCTGTGACTGTTTCTGTTCCTCTTGTTATTAATCATGCATTGTGTGCCAATATTCCCCTCTGATACTGAATTATTGAGGCTCGGGAGGATTTTCTTATAACAGAGGACAATTTCAAACTATAATTAGTCAAACTTTTCTTGATAAATACAAAATATATACGTTTTTTCAGCAGTATTCGTTTTCTGACCTTTTCATGACCACTAGAAAGACAGTTTATTCAGAGTGAGGACAATCCATCAACATTCAACAATTATCACAGCAGCACCGGTCATAATTATATTTCATGAGTAAGTCCAGGTGGTTATAGACTATAGCTGACAAACTTTATATACCCTATAATACATGTTCATACAATACAATTTATTTATTAGTTAATTTATGGGCACCCTGTATTTAAAAAGGGGGCGTTACAGTGTTGGTAAATCAGGAGCAACTGGTTCCCCCAAATTATTCCAAGCAACGGGCCACCAATACTGTTGTTAATTTAGTCCTGATTCCTGGCATGCTTTGGAGGTTATAAAAAAAACACACACACACTTAACTGTACAAAGCGTATATTGCCTCCCTTAAATGAGAAACTACCGACATTCAAAGTGGTGATAAAATAGTATATGTCGTCGTTAGTATTACTGTTGCTGCTCAGAGTTTGTTGTTGTTGTTGTTGTTCCCATTACTATTATTACTATTGGCCTGTGTTGTTGTTGTTGTTGTGCTCATGACTACTATTATTGGTCTGTGTTGTTGTTATTGTTGTTGTTCCCATTACTATTATTACTATTGGCCTGTGTTGTTGTTGTTGTTGTGCTCATGACTACTACTATTGGCCTGTGTTGTTGTTCCCATTACTATTACTACTATTGTCTGTGTTGTTGTTCCCATTACTATTACTACTATTGGCCTGTGTTGTTTTGTTGTTGTTGTTCCCATTACTATTACTACTATTGGCCTGTGTTGTTGTTGTTTCCATTACTATTACTACTATTGGCCTGTGTTGTTTTGTTGTTCCCATTACTATTACTACTATTGGCCTGTGTTGTTGTTGTTCCCATTATTATTACTACTATTGTCTGTGTTGTTGTTCACATTACAACTACTATTGGCCTGTGTTGTTGTTGTGCCCATTACTATTAGCCTGTGTTGTTCTGTTGTTGTTGTTCCCATAACTATTACTATTGGCCTGTGTTGTTCTGTTGTTGTTGTTCCCATTACTATTGCAATTGGTATCGTTGGTGCTGGTGTTTCCTCAGAGACAAATAGACCCTGCCACTGTTGTTTCAGCTGTCTACATCACTGTTATTCCAGAAATTGATAGGTTGGGTACAGTACGTGTGTGTGTGTGTGTGTGTGTATGTGTATGTGTGTGTGTGTGTGTGTGTGTGTGTGTGTGTGTGTGTGTGTGTGTGTGTGTGTGTGTGTGTGTGTGTGTGTGTGTGTGTGTGTGTGTGTGTGTGTGTGTGTACTTCAAGTCTATTTGCATGCATATGTACTTGAGTGTGTTATCTGTGTATGCCTGTGTACTGGATCCATGTATGTGTCTGTGTATGAGTGTTATAGATGTGTGTATGTGTGTGTACTTCATGTCTATTTACATGCATATGTACTTGACTGTGTTATGTGTGCATGTCTGTGTATTTGACTCTTGCATGTGTCTGTATACGAGTGTGATATATATGTGTGTGTGTGTGTGTGTGTGTGTGTGTGTGTGTGTGTGTGTGTGTGTGTGTGTGTGTGTGATAGGTGTGTACTGAGGGTGTGCATCCACGTGTATTCGAGCGCGATATTTATGTGTGAAAATAACTAAAGGTGTGTGTGTGTTTTGAGTGTTGAACCAGTGTGTATATAAAGGGGGCGAGCGATATGTATATGAGTGCAATTATGTGTTTATGAATGTGTCTGTGCAGCATTCCTCATATGTTCCTACACTGCAAAATTAATGTTCATGTGTGTTCGGTTCTGTAACGACATGTGTGGGTGTATTATTTTGTGTGAGTGATTATCTAATTTTGTAAGTGTAGTTTAATATATGAGTACATTAACATACTGTTCGTGCATTTGTGGTAATGAACTCTTTCATCTTTACGTGTGTGTGTGTGTGTGTGTGTGTGTGTGTGTGTGTGTGTGTGTGTGTGTGTGTGTGTGTGTGTGTGTGTGTGTGTGTGTGTGTGTGTCTGTGTGTCTGTGTCTGTGTCTGTGTCTGTGTCTGTGTCTGTGTCTGTGTCTGTGTCTGTGTCTGTGTGTTCTTTCTCACGTATACTGTATGTTTATGTATTCCCTCTTGCCTTTGTTTCTGCCTTCCACTTTTTAATCTTACTTGTATAACAAAAAATATTATTCTACATTTTATTTAATGGTGCTCAAACATACATACCCATATCGGTACATACAAACATACACATAACAACTTACATACAACTCTACTTTAATATATTAGATGAGTTGCATACCGTGTAAGATGTAAACCCAATCATCATTACAAGTAACATAACACACACATAAAACATACCAACATACATAATACATGCAGACGTATATGCATTAAAACTTACATACAACTTTACTGTATTATATATTAAGAAGAGTTGTGTTCCGGGCAGAGGAAAACCCAATCATCATCACAAGTAACACAACACAGTCATAAAACACAACCAAAACCGAGTGACTCCCTGAGATACGAGACCAATTTTCATACTAATATCTCTGGTCACCCTCTTACTCTTATTACACACAAAGGAGGGAGTGACCTTTTGGCCTCTAATGGTCCATAACTCTCACGTATTGAGGGGGTTAGGTAATACACTTTTGGTATGTACATTAGAGTGCCTTGATTCCTCCAAAGTACGCCGGGAAACAGGACCCAGCTTAACATAAATAATGGTGATCTGTTGCTTGGAATAGTTTGTGGAAATCTGTTGCTCCAGATTTACCGGCACTGTGCTTTTCCTCCTTAAGTATAGCCGGGAAGTTGTGGGCGAGGGAGATTGGGTAGAGAGGAAGGAGGAGATGGATGGGGAGGAGAGGAGGCGGAGGGAAGGAAGGAAGGAAGGAAGGAAGGAAGGAATAAAGAATGACAGACGAAAAGAAAGGGAGGAGGAGAATAGACTATGAATAAAATGGGATAAAAAAAAAAAAGGATGTGAGGAAAGAAGAAGAGGTGGAACAAAGATGATGTGGTGAATAAGAGAATATATAATAAAGATTGAAAGAAATAACGAAAAAATGAAAAAAAAAGGTAAAAGAGGTAAGATAAAAAGGAAAGTAAAAAAGATAGATATAGAAAAAAATGAAGATGTGGTGAAAGGAAAGGAAAGGAAAGAGGAAAAAGGGTAAGAATGGGGAAGGGAAGAGAAAGAGGTGACGTGAACAGGGGAGTTATTGAGGCTGTAAAAGGAGGAACACGGAGAATGATGTCAAAGTGTGAAAATGAGATTGGGGAGCAAGGCTGAGTGAAGGGAAAAGGGGATGCTGCTGAGAGAGAGAGAGAGAGAGAGAGAGAGAGAGAGAGAGAGAGAGAGAGAGAGAGAGAGAGAGAGAGAGAGAGAGAGAGAGAGCTAAGTGGAGTGCTAGTGACTGTGACAAAATGGGGCAAGAGAGAAGAGTAGGGAAGTAAGTTTGTAGGTAGCCAGCACAGAAGGATAGGTAGGTAACAGAATGGTTGATAGATTAGTAGATAGATAGGTGGTGGCCGGCAGAGAAGGATATGTGGGTGGTAAGGTTACGTTAGGTAAGTCAGTTGCTAGCTGAAAAAAATATTGTGAAGTATGTAGATAGATAGTAGAGAAGGAAGAGTAGAAAGGTAGGTAGGTAGGTATGTCTAGTAGATTGGTACTGAATAGAGAATGGGAACTACAGTAAATAAGTAAATAAATAAATAGCTAGCAGGGAGGGATAGATAAGGTAAAGAGGAGGCCCTAAGATAGTGTGTGTGTGTGTGTGTGTGTGTCCCTCCCCTACTCTAAGCCCGGATGTCAAACTTCACACCACTAGGGTAATTGGCAAAGTTGGGGCCTCTTGATCCCCACTTGCTAGGCTACAAACTTCCCTTCTCTCTCTCTCTCACTGCCCATCAGAATAGACACCTGTGTCTTCTGATTGGGTCTCATCCCTGAGCCCTGTGTACGATACCTGATATTTGATTAATTTTGTTTTATAATTATTATTATTATTATTATTATCGTATGCTGACTTTATTTGTATATATAGTTTTTCTGATTGTATGCTCATTTTATCTGTTGACTATACCTGCTTTTTATACCTCACATCTCATTAATTATGCATTCCCTTCACAACTCGACAGTTAGCAATTTTACGAACGATCAGTCATGTGAACAAAATCGACATTAAGCGCCTTCTCCTTCCTCATTCCATACCTGCCAACCACTTTACCCTCAGCAATTAACTCCTTTCAACATGTATTCGTCTATTTAAATCTTCTCTTCCCAACACCACTGATAAATTATATTCACCCCAATGAAACCCGTATTGGTCTATGGGCTCGTCGGTGGAATGTACAGGATTAGTTATTCTAGCCAGAGTTAAAGGGGAAGAGATGGAGCCTAGGTAGCCCTTCAAATAATGCCAGAGAACGTATCCCCATTCCGTACACGTAATTTTAATCAAATTGTCTTGTTTCCTTGCATAGTCTGTAGGAACCGGTAGGCCTCCAGTTCACCCTCTAGATATTACTCCCTTGACCATTGGATAAAGATGTTTTCCCATGCCATTATAATTCGGTCTGAAGTGAGGGCCGTAGACAAGAACATATCGTCGTGATACTCGGGGTATGAAGCCCAAGGTAGATATAACTACTCTATATTTACCTTGATGAAGCCCATACATTTTATATAGCCGTGGTACCCCAAGGCACATCGAACATCGGGACACAACGATATGTTATTGTCTACGGCCCTATAAGTCCGAGTTTATAGGGTTAATTCAGGATGCCATTGTGTATATAGATTAATGGAATGTTATGGAGGATTCAGGGTTCATAATATGGAAAGACTCGTGGGATTATTACAGGAGAATTTTATGTGGTATTAAGATTATAGAGGGATTTTATTAAGTATTATTTATTTATTTATTTTTGTGATGTGTATGCAACAATAAATGGAGTTGTCATGTCACACTCTACAGGGCAGGAAATACACAGAGCGTATAAAGCCGTCAGCACACATCCAGGGTATTCAGTGAAAGGCTACTATACTATATCTGCATCATGCATTTATGCTTTTACAGGCCACACACAGAGAGAGAGAGAGAGACAGACAGAGACACAGACAGAGACACAGACAGAGACACAGACACACAGACACACAGACACACAGACACACAGATACAGAGACACAGAGACACACAGACACACAGACACACAGACACACAGACACACAGACACACAGACACACAGAGACACAGAGACACACAGAGACACACAGAGACACAGACACAGAGACACAGAGACACAGAGACACAGAGACACAGAGACACAGACACAGACACAGACACAGACACACAGACACAGAGACACAGAGACACAGAGACACAGACACAGACACAGACACAGACACAGACACAGAGAGCCCCCATGACCATAAACTTAACCTCACTCAACACTAACAAAATAAATAAATAATACTCCAACGTGACCAACATACATCTTCACCACCAAGGAAATGTTTACAGTGAGATAGGTGCCTGAAACTTTAATCTAAATTCGCCTCTTGAGAAATTTTTATAGGACGGTTCTTGAAATTTTAAGTGGCTAAAAATAAACTCTTGGCCGGAAACGTAGAGGCTACTGATTCCTCCAAACTGTCCCAGCAGAACATCTCACTTACTCATTTGATACTCATCTACGATAATAATTTGTTTTCTAGAATAGTTTGGTGGAATCAGTAGTCTTCAAACTCATGCACAAGAGAATTATCGTTTACCACAGCACACACTTCATCTAATGTTTCATACTGTAGCATCACTGAGGTAAAGGGCTTAGACTGCTAAAAACTTCATAGGATTATTATGAGTGATTATTGTCTTGCTATTATTTTTACTTAAGGGGGAAGTTTTGTGTTGGTAAATCTGGAGCAACTGAATCCTCCAAACTATTCCAAGCAACAGAACACCATTATTTTTGTTCATCTGGTCCTGTTTCCTAGCATACTTTGGAGGAATCATGGCACTCCAATGTACCAAAAAAGAATTACCACCTTAAGGCAGGAGTTGTTCACAAACCAATACGATCTCATCATCTCTCAGTTCATACACACAGCCCCTCCAGCATTGGCATTATCATCTCACTTACTTCCCTCGCATCCTTCCTCTTACACTGTTATATATATATACAAGTTGCCTGCAGTAAATGAAAGTGTTGCATATAAATTGTGGTGGTTGCAACACATGACAACACCAGTGAACCACGTGTTATGTTTACATGTATGTATCCCCCACTATTTTGTTGTTAAGTTTGTAGCACAGACGGTGTTTGTGTAATGGAAAGTGTCAATTGTGATATTACACTCTGATAAAGTCATGGAAATTAATCACTAATGATGTGGAGTTACCATACTTAATCTCGTACAAATAAAATAATTCTGAGCTTTGTCATTGGTGTCAACCTGTCAGTAACGTACAAAAGATATGTCACCACGACTAATTTATCAGCTCTGAAATACAAGAGGCATAGATACATAGATGGATGGATAGATAGATAGAAAGATAGAAATAAATAATTAGATAGATAGATAGACAGGTAGATAGATAGATAGATATAGGTATATAGACAGATAGACAAATATATAGACAGGTTGATAGATAGATGCATGTAATTAAATAGCTAAAATAGAGACAAGGGGCCATATGTCAGTGAATGTTGTGATAGCCACAGACAGGTCATGTTGGGAGTTGACATGAGATATATTGACACAGTGAGCCCGTTGGTCCAGGCCTCGTTTATATTCTCCCCGATAAGCCGTGTCGTTCACTGAAACACCTGCATATATACAAATGACAGCCTTGTTGTCGGTGATGTAACGCTGTATCGTTTCGCATGTTTGAAATATATATAGAGAGGTCCATGAATGTAACCTGCCCCAACCCCCTTTAATGCTCAGTTGAGGTGCATGACTTGCCTACTATGTGTGTATAAATTGTGTTGTTTTTAATATTCCTTTGGTGGTTTGGATATACTGGTACGTTACTTAAGGTGTTTAGTGTTCACGGGTCGAGGGCAATGAAAACTGTTTAGAGCAACGAATCCTGAGTGATGAGGCTGCCAGTGTTAAAGTTCATCTCGTCTTCTCAATATTTTTTTTTAATTCCTTCTTCCCATAAATTTCCAAAGCGAGGGCAATTCCCATTAGCGTCTTAAATATGCATCTAAATCCACCCCCACCCACACCCACACCCCCACCCACGCCCTCGCCTCACTCGAATGATTGATGGAAAAATATTTCAGATTCAGGATCCAAATTGCTAATCGTTTCGAGGAGTTTGATCAGACGGCATAATAAAGACATTCTCTATGTAGATGTATGCAATTTTATGAAGGGGGTTGAAGGGTACAGAGTATTTTGAATAATATGTAAACTCGTACATATATGCTGTTGTGCATATACAGGACAGTCTCAATTCCAAAAAACGTAAGCAAAAGCAAGCAAGCAAACGGAGGGATCAGAGTTTAGGTCCTAAATTATTATTATTGTGATTAAAACGATCCATCAACTTAATTAATAGGTTGTACATCATTGCCTTCAGCCACAGATACTCTCTCTTCACAATATTCCAGTCATGATGCATATTCTTCTTTAATACTCACTTCTTTACAAATTTTCTTGTCCAGAACAATATCCTGAGGCACTACCTTCTGTCATAACCCTTTTAAAATGAAATAAAACTTTTTCGTCATTATCGGCTTTCAGCTCTTCCACGATTTCTCTGCTCCTTGTTCCTGTCTTTAAAGCACACAGTCTCTCTTCTCTGTTCCCATTTCTGGCTGCAGATGACCCAAGTTGTTTCCCTGCCATTTCTGTTTGTCCCTTACAGTTAGTCCGTAAACCAATTAACTGAAAACTAATAATCTCAGGGCCAGATAATTAGACTCAACAGATAATTGAACTCGGCATTCGGATGTCTGCATGGTTTCCAATGTCGGTGGACTTAGAAGCGAGTTAATTGCCGTAAGATGATGTCCGGAATATTATGGAGGCTCTTGATTCCTCCAAACTTGATATTGAACTCAAGTGTAAGGCGTTTTTGTTATTTTTCGTTAGTGTTTTTGTTGTTGTTGTTATTTTTGATGATGTCTTCGTTGTTGTTGATATTGCCTTTTCGTTATTGTTGATTTTTTTTAATGTTGTTGTTGTTTTTGGTAGTGCTGTTGTTGTTGATGAAGTCATTTTCGTTGATAGAATTGTTGTTGGTGTCGTTGTCTTTTTCGTTGTCGTCAGTGTTGTTGTTGTTGTTGTGGTGGTGGCGGTGGTGGTGATGTTTTTCTTTGTTGTCGTTGGACTGCCTTTGTAGTTGTTTGAATAGAGTGGTGTACCAATGCTCGCCTCAGTTGCCCTGAAAGCTGCTGCCTTTTTACATATCAAAAGAGTGCTCTCACATTTTTTTTTTTTTTCTGTTGCTTTTTCTCTCTTTATTTTTTTTCTTAAAGGTTCTGTGTAAAAAGTCTTGAGTAATAAAATCAGTATATGCTAACAGAGCGTTTGTGTGTTGACAAGTATAGTGCTAAGGATTCCTACAAACTGTGCCATGAAACAAATAAATTACGTCTGTATAATTATGTGTAGGGGCTCTTGTTTTGTAGTATAATTTGGAGGAATCATGAGGCCACGTTTTTCCCACAACAGATGATCCCCTTAATTAATAAAAAGAACCTAGATTAATATAGTTGCTAAATAATTGAAGGCTACAACTTCCTCCAAACTGTACAACAAAACAGAACTTATACGTAGGTGGTGTTGGTGGCATCGTTTGGAGGAATCAGAAGCCCTCCATTATACCGACCACATCACAGTTCTCGTAATAGCGCAATCGTATCTAATTTTAGGTCTAATTTCGCCTGGGCTTTGTCAAACTTAATTTCCACATTACGACGGACGCCTTGCCTAGTGAAGCTTTCGACATTAATGCAACCAAATTAGACCCTGTAACCCGATATTATTATTAGGCTTATTAGGCTTATTATTATTATTATTATTATTATTATTATTATTATTATTATTATTATTATTATTATTATTATTATTATTATTATTATTATTATTATTATTATTATTATTATTATTATTATTATTATTATTATTATTATTATTATTATTATTATTATTATTATTATTATTTATTAATAGATCGACGGGTTTTTTTTGTGGTGTTTTATCATCTGCCTTTGGTCGATGCACATTATCTTCGGAAATAATGTCTGTATGTGGATTTTCTGCAATGCATTAATTTATATGTTATCATACCATGGTGACTTGACTGCTCGTAAATGTACAGTATGTATATAACTTAATTAAGGACAAAGAGATAATGATAGTTCCAACCTACCCTAAAACAACACGATATCTGGTCTATTCCACAAGTCAGATATTAAAAAAACACTGAGTGAATACCGCTCAATGATACCACCTCCTTCCTTATATTTTATTCTACATATGTTTTAAGCCAGAAATGCTGACTTCCTAAATGAATGAATCACTGAAGCGTAATTGAAGGGAAATACCTAGCCATTTGATTTTTGCACCGAGTATGAATGTGGTAAAAGAATCGATGAAAACTCACCTCCCTCTCTCTCTCTCTCCCTCCCCCCTGAAGGTAGAGAGAGAGACTACAGAAGAAATAATGGACCACAAAATCTCCCTGAGTCCGGATAAAAGCCAACTGCCCACTGAATTATGCAAAACCAGTGGAGAAATGCGAGGTAAATAAGATATATATATATTTTCTTACCCCGGGAGAGATGAAAAATATAAATAAGTTGTTGGTCTGGTGAACCCTTTTAATTCAGTGACTCAAGTTGTTAAGGAGGATAAAATATTGATGGTGTAAATTGGTGTAATGTTTCAGTTGTTACACTTTGTTTTTTACACTTTTTTACACTTTGTTTTTTACACTTGGGCTCGATGGTATGTGCACCTGTGGAATCAACCGTATTTTTGCCCTCAGTGATTCAGTTCCCTTGAGCTTCACACATATTATGCCAAAAGCTTCGACCAATATATCTGGTGGTTTGGCAGCATCATTCAGTAGGAGCCATACAAACTGTCCGAATCCAAAGGGTGACAATATGAATTCATTTCTTTAAGTTTACAGTATGTTATCTTCGTTACTCAATTAGAGACGTTGAGAACTTTTCGTGGACAAGAAAGTTTAATATGATATAACTCTGA
>JAWQEG010006764.1:0-7500 GCA_033782935.1 Petrolisthes cinctipes | reverse complement strand
GCAAGGCAGGCAAGGCAAGGCAAGGCAAGGCAGGCAAGGCAGGCAAGGCAAGGCAATGCAAGGCAATGCAAGGCAAGGCAACGAGAGGCAAGGCAAGGCAAGGCAAGGCAAAGAGAGGCAAGCCAAGGCAAGGCAAGGCAAGGCAGGCAAGGCAAGGCAATGCAAGGCAAGGCAACGAGAGGCAAGGCAAGGCAAGGCAAGGCAAAGAGAGGCAGGGCAAGGCTGGAGCGAAATGGAATGATTGTTTTTGTTGTGCCGAGTCCTTTGATGCCTTTGCTCTTAACCACGGGGGAAATGTTCGGGAAAGGAAAGTCATTATCCGGCCTCTGCTCCCTGGATCGTTTCCCAGGGACGAGTCTGCCTGATAACTACAGCAGATGTCAAGTGAAAATTTATTTGTGATATTACTGGGATTATTATTTTTATGTTTTATATGGACGTGGATTTCATGAATATATTTTTTTCTTTTCGTCTAGCTCAGATATCTGGGTTTAAGGACAGATACTAAAGTAGCAATAGCACACTCACGCATGTTACTCACGTTCTTACACACACACACACACACACACACACACACTCTCAAGAGTAAATAATGTAAGGTGTGAGATGTCAATTACTCCCACATTACCTTTTCATCTGTTACTATTTATGCTTACTGTCCACCTAACAATCCTCATCTTCCTCGGACGCCATATGACCTATCTGTTGCGGCGCCTAATAGCAATCAATCAATCAATCAATTAATCCCGCGTTTCTTAAGGGTGTTACGTTATGTTTACCGGGAGTTGAGCCAAAGGTTATGCAAAGAGGTATAGATTATATTCCACTCATCCTCTCATTTTTAGGTTAGGTTAGGTTTGGTTTGATTGTTTGGTTAGATTTGGTTTGCTCTGAATTGGTTTGCTTTGGCTAGTAACGGTTAGGTTAGGTTTGGTTTGGTTGTTTGGTTAGATTTGGTTTGCTCTGAATTGGTTTGCTTTGGCTAGTAACGGTTAGGTTAGAAATTGGTTTGGCTAGTAACGGTTATGTAATGTTAGGTTAAGGGGGTAGTACTGTGTAGGTAAATCTGGAGTAACTGATTCCTCCAAACTATTCCAAACAACAGGACACCATTATTTCTCTTAATTAATCTGGTCACGGTTCCTGGATAAATCAAGTTAGTCCAGTATATCAAAAGTGAACTATACCCGTAAGTTCGGTCTAGTTTGGTTTGGTGAAGGGAGCCATCTCTCTCTTGCCGACTATTTGAAGGGCTGCTGATTCCTCCACACTGTACTTAAGGGACCCTGTGATGTAGTCAGAGTATTAGAGATAAAGGAGTTTACTTAAGGGACCCTGTGATGTAGTCAGAATATTAGAGATAAAGGAGTTTACTTACTTAAGGGACCCTGTGATGTAGTCAGAATATTAGAGATAAAGGAGTTTACTTAAGGGACCCTGTGATGTAGTCAGAATATTAGAGATAAAGGAGTTTACTTAAGGAACCCTGTGATGTAGTCAGAATATTAGAGATAAAGGAGTTTACTTAAGGGACCCTGTGATGTAGTCAGAATATTAGAGATAAAGGAGTTTACTTAAGGGACCCTGTGATGTAGTCAGAATATTAGAGATAAAGGAGTTTACTTAAGGGACCCTGTGATGTAGTCAGAATATTAATTAGAGATAAAGGAGTTTACTTAAGGGACCCTGTGATGTAGTCAGAATATTAGAGATAAAGGAGTTCTTCAAATATTGCCACGAAACACCACTTATCTGGAAGGAGCTTGTTTCGTGGCATGATCAGGAGGAATCAGAAGCCTCTAATTTTCATACACGAACACAGAGCCCTTAAAAAATATCTGCACTATTATCCTGACGTACTAACGTAGTCTGTTCCCTGTATAGTAAAGTTTGGGGGAATAAGTAACCCTCCAGTGCGTCCAAAAGTTAACAGGAAATATAGGTTTTTTTCCGGGAACGCTTAGTGTATTTTCCACTCGTGGCTGCGGTTATGTTGAAGCATTTTCCTCTTCATTTTAATTTCAGCATAATGCAGAAAGAAATGAGGCTTTATATATTATGCTAAAAGTTTTGTTGCTAAGCCCATATTCTCTCAGCTAAAATGAAATAAACCCGACGATGCGAAAATTAAAAGCTTTAATGCCAAAATCTTACAGCAAACTGGAAACAATGATGCTATCTTTATTAAAGGGGTGCGGGAGTAGGGGACAGGCTTGGGGGGGGGGGGGGGTTTGGGGGGTGCAGAAATAGGGGGACAGGCTTGGGGAGGGGGGGGGGAAGAAAGCCTGTCCCCTATTCCTGCACCCCTCTAACCCCCTCCCAAGCCTGTCCACCTACTCCCACACACCCCAAAACCCCCTAACCCCCCCCCCCCAAGCCTGTCCCCCTATTCCCGCACCCCCTTAACAAGTAGGCTATATCAACTTATACTTAATTTGAACATTATATTTTACTATACATTTTTCGGAGCTTTACCAAATGTCAAAGATCAACTCGCCAAGCATTGAGAGAGACATGAAGTTTTGGTCATACCTCATTTATATGCATTAGTTTAGTCGGTTAATTAAAGTAAGTGAACATATAATAAATAAATACATGAAAAATAGGATAAGTATGTCGAGTATATAAACCAATAGATAAAAAAAAAAAAAAAAAAAGCTGTGAACCAACAACTGAATCAACACAAATTACATATATAAAATAATGACATACATAAATTTCTACCAAACCGTGAAAAAAATAAAAATAAAAATCATGCAAATCCAAAAGCGAAACAGTACGAAGGGACGAAGGGAGGCATGGAAAGGGGCCAACGATAACTACAGCCCCTCCCACAGACTATCGGAACCACACGCCGCGGGGAATCGTAAAAGTTTTGGGTGGACGTGGGGCGAGAGGGGTGGAGGGTGGGGGGGAAGACGTGGGCGGGGGTTCTACAGTGTTGGGTGGAAAGGGGTAGAAGGGATGGGGGCTGGGGTCTTACGGTGGTGTTGAGTGGGTGCACGGGTGGGTATTGGCAGAAGGGGTGGGTGGGTGGGTATGGGGTCTGTGAGTTCTATGGTGTTTGTTGGTTTGTTGGTTTGGTGGGTGTTGGTGTGGAAATCCATCATCGCTTCTCTCACGAATAAATCAAGGGGGGACGCTCTTACTACTGGGAGCCTCTGTCTGTCTGTCTCTCTCTCTGTCCTGTCTGTCTGTGTCTGTCTGTCTGTGTCTGTCTGTCTGTGTCTGTCTGTCTGTGTCTGTCTGTCTGTGTCTGTCTGTCTGTCTGTCAGTCTCTGTCTCTCTCTCTGTCCTGTCTGTCTGTCTGTCTGTCTGTCTGTCTGTCTGTCTGTCTGTCTGCCTGTCTGTCTGTCTACTGTGGTTTTTGTTACTCGGTTATATATATATATATTTTTCTTATCCTAGTCCACTAAAGAAAGCATACTGGATGATTATGTTTTGGTTTTATCCCGGTTATTAGACCCACTCATATTTCATGAATTCCTTTTAACATAAGTTCCTTTTAACATAAGTTCCTTTTAACATAAGTTCCTTTTAACATAAGTTCCTTTTTACATAAGTTCCTTTTTACATAAGTTCCTTTTTACATAAGTTCCTTTTTACATAAGTTCCTTTTTACATAAGTTCCTTTTTACATAAGTTCCTTTTTACATAAGTTCCTTTTTACATAAGTTCCTTTTTACATAAGTTCCTTTTTACATAAGTTCTTTTTTACATAAGTTTCTTTCTGTTTACCATCATTTTTTACTTTATTTTGTCTGGCTGTGTCTGTGTCTGCTTTGAACTGGTCAGGTGGAAAAACAACTTACTGTTAGAGTGAGGGGAAACTTCTGTGTGTATTTGTGTGTGTGTGTGTGAGAGAGAGAGAGAGAGAGAGAGAGAGAGAGAGAGAGAGAGAGATGGAGAGAGAGAGAGAGAGAGAGAGAGAGAGTCACAAGGAGTTACAAGGACAAGTAGCACCTCAAAAGGTCTTATGACCCATACCAAGGAGGTACCGTAGGTGTAGTAGTAGTTGCTAACTAATAGTGAGAGAAAAGTATAGTAAAGAGAAGGCTCTCCCCACCCACCTCTCCCACCCGCATTGCGGGTATGGAAATGGAAATGTACCTAACCCGGAGGAAAAAAGGCCAGACTAGGAAATTTTTGTACAGGAAAGGAGGAAACAATCACTTTAACTCTAACAGGCTTGGCAGAACTTTGTCTAACTGTTTCTTGAACTGCTCTATCGAGGAACTATCAACTACCTCTGCTGGTAGCTGATTCCAGACATTGCAGATTTTATATGTGAAGAAATTACCTAACGTATTATGGCGGAAGCGTTTCAAGTCTAGTTTCCATCCATGGTTTCTAGTTGCATTAGTGTTTAAGCTAAACAGGCACTGATAATCAATGTTTCAGAGAGAGAGAGAGAGAGAGAGAGAGAGAGAGAGAGAGAGAGAGAGAGAGAGAGAGAGAGAGAGAGAGAGAGAATATATATTTGCGTGAGTGAATGTGTGTTGCTTTATGTTTGTGAGTGCGAATGTGTAATCGTGTGTGTTTGTGTTTGTGTTTGTGGAAGAGCTAAGGTAAAAGAAAGCAGGATGCAGGCACAATAAGTACATGGCATCACAATAAAAAAAATTGTAGTATCATAAGGAAAAAGAATGAATATATTGATACAAGTCTTGGGTACACATAAAGTCTGCCATTAAATATGCTGGCATTTTAGATACACAGTTCTCTAAGATAAATACAGTAGTAGACAGATTACATATATACCGTACAAAAGTGTGAGTGAGGAGCCTTTATTGAAGAAGTTTGACTACTTGGATCAGCGTATGTGTGTGTGTGTGTGTGTGTGTGTGAGAGAGAGAGAGAGAGAGAGAGAGAGAGAGAGAGAGAGAGAGAGAGAGAGAGAGAGAGAGAGAGAGAGAGAGAGAGAGAGAGAGAGAGAGAGAGAGAGAGTTAGAGAGAGTTAGAGAGAGAGAGAGGGGGGGGGGGGTTCTGTCTGTCTGTCTTTTTGTTCTCTATATTATTCTATTTCTCTTTTTCCTTTATTTTTTCTATCACTTGTCTTCCCATCTTTTTGTTTCTTTCTGTCTGTCCCTCAATATCTTTACATTATCTGGTGTTGATATTCAAGGACAAGGCGACAAGGAATTTGGTTTTGATGAAAGAAATACTGCCTCCGTTCTTCATCCCTCCAAGAAATGGAAATGAGGTTTTGATGATGATGATGATGATGAAAACTGTCTGCATATATTCCGTCCCTCGTTTCACTCGTCAGTAACTCGCAGTGTAATAATATACATCCTGTGTGTGTGTGTGTGTGTGTCTCGAGAAAGTAATCGTACCGTGTTTGTAATTTATTTGTTTACATCCATACAAAAAAAACTAAACATAATTATACATCATCACTGAGATTTTACGTTCTTGGCGAATTAAAATATTTCTGACTCAAAACTCTTAATTTATGCCATGAAACAGATTTCAGTTATTCCTTTAACTGAGAGAATGTGGGCTTTGTGGCAATAATATTTGAGGGAATGAATGGCCCTCACTGAGTTCACCTTGTTTCTCTCTTGCCACCCTCTCTTCCTCTCTGACTCCAACCCCTCAGTGATCTGCCAAAAATCAAGAGACATAGCGTATACAGACGATAGGAGAGGGAGGAGTATTTTGTCGAGATGATTCACGACTACACTTTAATTTTGAATCCACTTCCATGTTATATATATATCTTGCGTTGTCAGTCTGTGAGTCGGTACCGAGAGACTAGATATAAAGTTGTCGTAGATTTTAGAGGCATCAACTCAGTTCCCTACCTCCTTACTGGTGCTGTTGTTGTTGTTGTTGAAGAATTTAATACAGGGAAGAAACGCTCGGAATCCAGACTTAATTAACGTGAAGAGAAAATAATTGGGCAAAGGAAAAAATGTACTGTATAACGCAAGATTGAAGGCAACGGCATATCCATCTCATGTATCTGTCGTCTGCTTAATCAGGCATATTATACGTTCTCCTATATCATTAATATTACGAAGCTGATGTCAATGGAAAAATCCTTGCTGACAGATTAAGCCCCCAGTGTGATATTGCCGTGTTAATATTGGGATTGCCTTGTTCTGCTTAATGAAACAAGAAGTATGAGACTTATGATGAGAGAGAGAATGAGAGAGTGAAAGATACAGAGAGAGACAGACAGACAGACAGAGTGAGTGAGTTAGAGAAACAGAAAGAACATTCCCTGTTTGATCATTATAGAATATAATTTTTTCCTACTAACTTTGAGATACAGTTAAAACGCCACAACAATTTAGCAAGCTATTGTTAGTACCTTCAGTAAATAAATCATCGTGCTCCTGTGTGGGTTGAACTCACTGCATACTGAATTCATAGATACTCGTAGATATGCCTATGTTTACGATGACACTATCTTTATAAGGGTTTTACGAAAGGGTCGTATAAAAGGAAGTTATGGTTTGCGATGCGTTCAGAAATACACACAGACACTAAATTATTATGATCACATCAGTTAAACTCCTATAATATTTTTTTTATCATTATAGAGTTCTAGCGATATTACAGTCATTTGAATCTATATCATTGTCTGACCATAGTCTTAGAAGAATATTACACGATGAATATACAATCGAAGAAATAGGCAGAAACTTGTATATATTCTTCCATAAGATAATAATTGTAATGGTTTTTTCTTCATTTCCACATTAATTTAGACCACATTGCACATAGTCTAGTTTTAGCATCTGAACTAACAACCCGTGGCAATGGCGGTAGTACGGTAAGTTTGCGGGAAGTAATTATTATGGTATGCAAATAATCTTAAGACTTGCAGCTTCGTATATAGCGGAATTTTTGCATTTACGATTTTCGCGAATTTCGGTGAGGGCTTGTGGTTTTGCTTGTTTGCTTGCCCGTCTGGCTCATTACCTGCCCTTCTGCTTGCTCCGTTTGCTTGTTTTCTTCGTTGTTTACCTGTCTGTTTGCAAGGATGTCTAGCCGATCGAATTACTTGTCTGCATGGCTGGCTACCTGTTTAACACACTGTTTACATAAGTTGTTTACATAATTGTCTGCCTGATTGCTAACCTGTCTGCCACCTCACTATATACTTGTCTACCAGTTTCACCAATATATTTTTTAACTGTCTGCCTCTCGGAAAAAAAATTAAATTGAGCTGCTTTTTTGAAATACAATAATGGTGACACGGACGACACATTCATTCCACCTGCCTTCTGCAATATCACATCAGTCTCTGTCATTCAATAATATCCGCTCTGTCGAGGTTAGGTTTGTTTGTGTGTTTGTGTATATTTTGTACTGTATGTGTGTTTGTGTTTATTTTGTACTGTATGTGTGTTTGTGTTTATTTTGTACTGTATGTGTGTTTGCTTGTTACTTTTATGCTTATCTTTATGTTGTGTGCTTGTGTTTGTGTCTTTATGCTTGTGTTTATGTTTTGTGCATGCATTGCTTTTGGCTAACCTCGAGAGATCC
>JAWQEG010006763.1:12500-28632 GCA_033782935.1 Petrolisthes cinctipes | reverse complement strand
AGGCGATATTGCAGAGACGTGTTGATGTTTTTGCACTCCATCCATCGTCCATTCTTCTTTCTCTCGCCAGGAAACACGAACCTGGCACACAAAGTCCCACAAGAAAAGTGCAAGATAAATGATCCGGGAGGTTTGGCTTGGCTTGCCATCTTGAAAATCTGCCTAGTTTTGTGTTTTGTGTGTGTGTTTTGTGTCATGTATGTAGGGGGGGGAGGGAGGGAGTTTGTGTTTTGTGTCTGTGTGTGTGTGTTTTGTGTCGTGTATGTAGGGGGGGGGAGGGAGGGTGTTTGTGTTTTGTGCCTGTGTGTGTGTGTGTGTGTGTTTTATGTCGTGTATGTAGGTGGGGGGGGGGGAGGGAGTTTGTGTTTTGTGTCTGTGTGTGTGTTTTGTGATGTGTTAGTGTGTGTTTGGGTACCATTATTTCCTTTGCATCTTCATAGTTTCCCATTTACAGTATTTTCTGTCTTCAGTTATACTTCTCAGTTTTTATTATTTAATGTCAGCGTCACGAAACTCTTTTTCTCTTTATTGTATCTTTCCCTGTAGCACTCGCCAATTCCCTCTCACGCTCCTTCACTGTCGCTGCCATTCCCATTCTTATCAAATCCACACCCACTACCTCTCTTCCTTTCAATCTCTATTATCACTTCCACACTCCTCCCTCCTAGTGCAGTTCCCCTCCCTATCTATTTCTTTCGTTCGTTCTTCCCCTCACTCTGTCTCTCTTTCATACACACACACACCCTGACACACACCCTGATACACACACACACCCTGACACACACACACACCCTGACACACACACACCCTGACACACACACACACACCCTCACACACACACCCTCACACACACACACACACACACACACACACACACACACACACACACACACACACACACACACACACACATACACACACACACACACACACACACACACACACACACACACAATCTGCTGAAGGGAACAAATAAAAGGGAAGCTGGCCAGGCGGAGTTAAGACTGACAGAAGCACAATGGCCAACCGAGGAGTCGAGGCAAGGGGGAAGGTAGGAAACTTTGGCTCTGTCCTTCCTTCCTTAATTCCTTCCTGCCCATTCTACTTCTTTTATCCTTCCTGCCTACCCTACCTACTTCCTTTATCCTTCTTGCTGCCCACCCCTTTTATCCTTCATTGCTACCTACTTCCTTTATCCTATCTATCTCATCCCACTTCCTTTATCCTATCTATCCCATCCCACTTCCATTACCCTTCCTGCCTACACCACTTCATTAATCCTTCCTGGCCCTCCACACCCTTCCTGGTTTTCTATATCCTATCTATTTATTAACTTTATCTTTCTTGCCTACCACTATTTTTTTAATCCTTCCTGGCTCACTATATCTTTCCTATTCATTAATTATATATTTCCGTACCCTGTTGCTTAGCCACTTGTATCCTTTATTTTGGCCAGGTTTTTAATTTCTAGTCATACCTAGCAATTTTTTATCCATATATGTTATTAACCCTTCGAAATGGCTGCATTGTTTTTTACCCTGTAGTTATAATATACTTAAAAACCTCGTGTTTATACCGGACCAAATGTACTGTATCTAACACCTAATGTCCCTCGTCACCTTTCAGCATTTCAGCTTTATACAGGACAACTATATCTATTTTTATCCTCGTCAGTTTACTCCTGGACACCCTAAAACAATAAAAAAAAAAAAATTCCAATATGAAATTTGACTGAACTGACAATAAACGAAAATATAACAAAATAATAATAATAATAATAATATAATATAATAACAGAGAGATGCAATACTACAGGTGCACGCGTCGCTTAACTATATATAGAAAAGCAATCGGATCCCAAAATATGTCCTCCCTCCCACGGTAAAAGATGGACAGTCCCAAATGGAAACTGACTGGAACCCAAACACCTTCCTACCTACATACCTTCCTTCCATCCTTCCTTCCTCCCCATCCTATATACCTACCTGGTGGTGCCGTCTGCCTCTCACCACCCACCACCACCACCACCACTACCTGCATCTGCTCCTGGTTTCAGTCCCACACCATTTCAACCATTTATAGATTTACTGGCTTTCCGTCCGCCTACTCCTCCAACTCCTCTTCCTGGTCCTTCCTCTTAACTGATCGCTCTTCTCCTTTACCTACCTCGTGCGTCCTTTCCCTCCTCCACCTCCTCTTATTCTTCTTTCTTTTTCATCCTGATCGTCTTCTACCTTTCCTCGTCTGTCCTTTCCCTCCTCCTCCTTCTCCTCCTCCTCTTTCTCCTTTCACACCACTTATGCATGTAGGTTGGTTTTACTCTATTTATTATACCTCACGTATCATTCTCTTCCATTCTCTCTCTCTCTCTCTCTCTCTCTCTCTCTCTCTCTCTCTCTCTCTCTCTCTCTCTCTCTCTCTCTCTCTCTCTCTCTCTCTCTCTCTCTCTCTCTCTCTCTCTCTCTCTCTCTCTCTCTCTCTCTCTCTCTCTCTCTCCTCTCTCTCTCTCTCTCTCTCCTCTCCTCTCTCTCTCTCTCTTCTCTCTCTCTCTCTCTCTCTCTCTCTCTCTCTCTCTCTCTCTCTCTCTCTCTCTCTCTCCTCTCTCTCTCTCTCTCTCTCTCTTCTTATCTGTGTATCTCTGTCTCTGTCTATCAAAATCTCTTTATCACTAATCTTCTCTCAAATTTCTTTCCAGTTTTCTATTCCATTGTAATCCTTCGTTGGTTGGCAATCTAATGAATGAATATACAAATACAAATTAATCCATTGTGTGTGTGTGATTTTTATTAATACCACTTTTATTATTTACCACTTTCCCTACAAGTTATTTGGGCTACCTATCTACTAATACTATTCTCATTCTCCCAAAGGTTATTCTGGCTATCTCTCTACTATATACTCTATCAAACGTTATTCCATCTGTCTACCTACAACCCGACTTAGTCATAATATCCCTGGACAAACAAGCCGCCTCTACAAACCGCTCTGTCCACCGCTAACGCTTGTACCGATAGAAAATCTCCCCAATATTGCATGAGGATGGTAAATCTTTCAAATATTGTATGAGGCCATTTAGAGAGACAGCCGAAACAAACCCGATTGGAGGCGAGGAGCATTCGTGTGTGTGTGTGTGTGTGTGTGTGTGTGTAGCCCCTCCTCCCCACCCCACCCCCAGATCATTGTAAATTCCTTAATAATTAACAAACGGGTGTAAAAGACATTTTCATTGTTCCTCTGACTCACAGCGGATAATTATTTTACACGCCTGTGGTTCAATAATAATCAAGGACTTTTACATTAGCCTATATATTTATTAGATTAATTTTTGGACTGACAACATACAGACAGTTTAGTACGACACAACACAAGGAAAGGTTTAGTACGACACAACACAAGGAAAGGTTTAATACGACACAACACAAGGAAAGGTTTAGTACGACACAACACAAGGAAAGGTTTAGTACGACACAACACAAGGAAAGGTTTAGTACGACACAACACAAGGAAAGGTTTAGTACGACACAACACAAGGAAAGGTTTGAAGTCGAAATGCAATGTTGGGGACCCAATTTTATGCAATGTTTCGCCTTCCAAAATTTATTCCTTCCTGAAAGAGACCTGGAGAGCAAAACGTTGAATAAAACTGGGCCTTTCCTCTGCTTCTGCATGGCTTTTATCTTGTTATCCTTTTGCATTCTTGTGATGTTGCTTGTGGGTAAATTGAATTAATATTTAATCCTTGGACGTCAGGAGTGAATCTTTCATATAAGAATAAAATCTATCCTTGGTTACAGAGACATGAAAAATATACAGTAGATTGGGTTGATGAACATTGGCTTAAGCGATTTACACCAGGATGAATGAAATAGAATAATTTGTTATATCGAGTGCAGTCAACGTCGAGACTTCCTGTGTTTTCTCTTTCTCTATATCTTGGCAGCAGCGACCGTTGTGTGTGTGTGTCTGTGTGTGTATGTGTGTGTGTGTGTATGTGTATGTGTATGTGTATGTGTATGTGTATGCATGTGTATGTGTATGTGTATGTGTCTGTGTCGTCTGTGTCTGTGTCTGTGTCTGTGTCTGTGTCTGTGTCTGTCTGTCTGTGTCTGTGTGTGTGTGTGTGTGTGTGTGTGTGTGTGTGTGTGTGTGTGTGTGTGTGTGTGTGCTCAGCTTAAATATGCAGCCAATAATGAGCCTGTAGTTAAAGTGTCCAGTATCAATGCTTTAAAAAACATTGTGATACTCGGTTTGTGTTTTAATTCAAATCTTACATTAAACTATCGAAATATTGTCGTTATCGTTATCATGCAGTATGGTGGTAGAGTTTATAGTGGACCTATTTATATAACGACAAAAATAGTAAAGCCAGAAACAAAAAAACAAAACAAAAAAATGCGGGGAACAAAAAAATCTCCCCAAAAACTTTTCCCCCGCGTTGAAGGTGACAATATGCTTCAGTATGGAGGCGGTGAGAGCAGCCAAATATTCCCTCCCGCCTGGTGGCACGTGGAATATAAAATCATAAATACGCATAAAGATTTGCTTCCTCAGGCCCTTGATCTGAAATGAAAAAAAAATGAAAAAAAAAAAAAAAAAAATGTGGGTGAAGACTGAATGTGTGACTCTGTAATAATTTTGAATATTATGTTAAACACACATAAAGATTCGCTTCCTAAGGCCCATAATCCCCAAAATGAAAAAATAAATATATATATAAATAAAAAGTGGGTGGAGACAGTATGTGTGACTCTGTAATAATAATTCTGAATATTATATCGTCGGCAATTGGATGCGGAAAATGGGTGAATATGTAATCCAATATTGCACATTCTCGCTTCTTAAAAAGTGCCGTACTTGAGAAAATATAACTCGTGGAAAATATACTGTCAGCAGGATTATGAGGAGAGAGAGAGAGAGAGAGAGAGAGATGGGGAGACCGAGGAAGTGAGGGAAGGAGAGGAGGAGGAGGAGGAGGAGGATGGAGAGAAGATATATATTGGAGTGAATGTTGGGAGGACTGAAGGAAATTTCGAATGGATGGATGGATGGATGGGAAGAAGGAAGTTAAGCTAAAATTGTTAATAATTTTCATAGTATAAAAACAATAAAAACAGATGATTGGAAGGAGTAAAGAAATACAAGAGATAAATAAATACGGTGCAAGATGATGGAAATTTGATGAAGGAAGGAAATGAAGGGAAATACGGTATAAGGATATGAACAATGGCAAAGAGGATGTAAGGAAATGTATGAGGTGAAGGCGACATGGGGTTGAAAAATGATGCATAGGATGGAGGAAGGGAAAAAAGTAAGGTATATATTGGTGAGTGTGGCATGCGAAGGGGAAACTAAGCTATATCCAATGTATAGGGAAGGAGTAAAAAAAGAGAGGTATGCAGGAGTGAATAGTTATGATGTAGCGAGAGGAAAATATTGCATAGAATAGAATAGGGCAAAAGGGAAGGATGAAAGAGGAAACAAGAGATGGAAAATGTTGGTGAATGTGGCATGGGAAAATATTGGATGGGAAGTAACAAGAAAAAAAATGGAAATAAAAAAAAGTGGTCTTGTATATTTTGGGAGGATTAATTAAAGGACGAGAGGATCTGATAAAACCCATATTGAATCTTATGGGGATAGTATACAGTGTTGGTTAATCTGCAGCAACTGATTCCTCCCAACTATTCTAGACAACAGGCCACCGTGATTTGTGCTGACCTGGTGTTGTTTCCTGACATACAGACTTTGCAGGAATCAAGGCGTCCCAGCGTATCAAAAGTATATCACCTGCTTAAAGTATGTCTATCTGCTTATTTCCTTGACCCCACTTCTTATTAGGACGTGGGTGTTCTGCGATACCCACGTCTCCTGCATAATGAGGAGGAGGGAGGCAGAAAGTGGAGTGCAAGTCTAAAATTACATCATTATTCTCGTATTTTTAAAAGTCTCCAGAGTTGTCCTGTGTCTCGTTTATCCTCCTCCCTTTATATAACCTAAAACTGTAATAAACGTGTGTACTATGAAAGAAATAAGTATCATATTAAAGAATTATTGTGCCCATACGTATTTATTTATTTATTTAAACCCGTCTGATATCTGAGTTCTGAATTGTGTATCGTCGTCTTAATTAACGGAGCAGTACGGTTATACTTTTGGTACAGTCGCGGCACATAATCCTTGACCAGACTTCCCCTTACACTCTGATCAAGGACTACGTGCCTCGACTGTACATTGGAGAGCCTTGATTCCTCCATAGTATGCCTGGAAACGGGACCAAATAAACAAAAATTAATGATGACATGTTGCTTAGAATAAATAGTTTGGAGAAATTAATTGCTTCAGATATACCAACATTATATTACCTCCTTAATAAAGTTGATTGTCGTTAGGGAAATTAAATAACAGTGAATTGCATCATCAGGACCGTAAGGGTAAACATTATCACTTGTAATTAAACTGGGCGTGTGGAATATAATGTTAAAATTGTTGTGTAGTACAGTATTGTGCTCACAGAAACACGTGTCTCTCTCTCTCTCTCTCTCTCTCTCTCTCTCTCTCTCTCTCTCTCTCTCTCTCTCTCTCTCTGTCTCTGTCTCTGTCTCTGTCTCTGTCTCTGTCTCTGTCTCTGTCTCTGTCTCTGTCTCTGTCTCTGTCTCTGTCTCTGTCTCTCTCTCTCTCTCTCTCTCTCTCTCTCTCTCTCTCTCTCTCTCTCTCTCTCTCTCTCTCTCTCTCTCTCTCTCTCTCTCTCTCTCTCTCTCTCCTCTCTCTCTCTCTCTCTCTCTCTCTCTCTCTCTCTCTCTCTCTCTCTCTCTCTCTCTCTCTCTCTCTCTCTCTCTCTCTCTCTCTCTGTGTATGTGTGTATGGGTCCCTGTGTGTGTGTGTGCTTGTGTGTGTGTGTGTGCGCATGTGTCCCTGTTTGCGTGTGTGCATGTGTCCCTGTGTGTGTCCCTGTGTGTGTGTCCCTGTTTGCGTGTGTGCATGTGTCCCTGTGTGTGTCCCTGTGTGTGTGTCCCTGTGTGTGTGCTTGTGTGTTTGTGTGTGTGTAACTACTCATATACGGGTCATGTAATTTTGAAAAAGTTCATTATAATGTTAGGTGTAAAATGTTCAAATAAAAAAAAATACCGGTATAAAAAATGCTAATGTAAAAATGTAATGCTTATGAGGAAGATAATGAAAATGTGGATGATAATAAATAGTAAATGCTGGAGATTTAACCTAATTAAAACAACGAAAGATAAAAAAGTGTAAAAAAAAAAAAAAAAATGTGTTAAGTATGTTTTTCCCAATGAAGGGATTTTGTGGCTGAGTTTAATATAGAGCCAGTGAGACTTATATATATTCAGTCCTCCATTGAATAAGGTGGAGAAGGACACCACCAGGACAACAATTGAAAAAAGATTATATAGAATGAGCATAGAGTCTTTTCCGGATTAAGTAATATACGTTTGATATTAGGAAAATTTTTGATGCAAAGTCATTTTATATACAACTATAATTATGAACATCAGTACAGGTCATTATATCTGAAGCTTCATTTCCACCTGCGTATGTATTAGCTATAGTGATATATTACAATTTTATGCAGAGATGACAGATATAGTTCTCATATGGTAACTTACGTATGTTTTTTAGAATAGACTCTGGTTCAGAATGCAACAATTTGGTCATAATATTAGCAATGAGATGGACGCGAATTTTTGCTGCCGGCTATACTTACCATTTGACTGTACCCTCCATCTTAACTGTACCCTCCATCCACCTTGGCTGTACCCTGCATCCACCTTGGCTGTACCCTCCATCTACCTTAACTGTACCCTCCATCCACCTTGGCTGTACCCTCCATCCACCTTGGCTGTACCCTCCATCCACCTTGGCTGTACCCTCCATCCACCTTAACTGTACCCTCCATCCACCTTAACTGTACCCTCCATCCACCTTGGCTGTACCCTCCATCCACCTTGACTGTACCCTCCATCCACCTTAACTGTACCCTCCATCCACCTTAACTGTACCGTACCATCCACCTCTCCTATACCTTCCATCTGGGTTCGCCTTGTCTGGTAGGGTTAGCGTGTGGCCGAGCTCTCCTCCAGGGGAAACTCGTTCAGATTGGGAAATATTGCAGCCTGGGGTATAGGGATTATAGCGAAGGAATGGCGGAGTAGTAGTAGTGGTAGTGGTGGTGGTGGTGGTAGGGGTGATGGTGGTGGTGGTAAGGGTGGTATTGGTGGTAGGGGTGATGGTGGTGATGGTGGTGGTAGGGATGGTGGTGGTGGTGGTGGTAGGGATGGTTTTGTGGTGCCTCGGTGGTATAAGAGGTGGTAATAAAGTGTGTGGTGTAGTATGTGGCGTAGTTCATTATTGTATGGTGTCTATAGTGTGTGGCAATACGGTGGTGTGTGTAGTGTGATGTGGTAGAGTGTAAGGTAGGATAGTGCAGTGTGTGGAGTAGTATGGTGCAGTGTGTGGAGTAGTATGGTGCAGTGTCTGGAGTAGTATGGTGCAGTGTGTGGAGTAATATTGTGCAGTGTGTGGAGTAGTATGGTGCAGTGTGTGGTAAAATATGGTGCAGTGTGTGGTACGGTGGTGGTGATGGTGGTGGTGTGTGTATTATAGCATGGTGTAGTGTGTGTTATAGGGTGGTGTGTGGTCTGTTGTAGTGTGTGTTATGGTGGTGAGTGTGTGTGTAGTGTAGCATGGTGTAGTGTATATTATGATGTTGGTGTGTGTTATGGTGTTTGTGTAGTGTAGTGTAGCAAGGTGTAGTGTATATTTTGATGTTGGTGTGTGTTATGGTGTTGGTGTGTGTAGTGTAGCAAGGTGTAGTGTATATTATGATGTTGGTGTGTGTTATGGTGTTGGTGTGTGTGTAGTGTAGCATGATGTAGTGTATATTATGATGTTGGTGTGTGTTATGGTGTTTGTGTGTGTAGTGTAGCATGGTACAGTGAACATAAAGGCATTGTTGTTGTGTGGTGCTGGTGGTGGTGGTGGTTC
This sequence comes from Petrolisthes cinctipes, assembly GCA_033782935.1. NCBI lineage: Eukaryota > Metazoa > Arthropoda > Malacostraca > Decapoda > Porcellanidae > Petrolisthes > Petrolisthes cinctipes. The sequence goes on along the minus strand of JAWQEG010006763.1, from coordinate 19,632 downwards.
TCCGGCTGAGTAAAAATTTGCTGCCCAGTTTTATTTTTTGTAGAATATTTTGGCCTTCTCTATGTATGTACGTTGAGAGAGCATGAGAATATATATATTTAATTTTTTTTTGTGTGTGTGTGCGAGCAGAAATTACTGTAATTGTGCAGTTGAACGCATATATTCGCACACATATACTAGGTTCTTTTTGTGTAGAATTTGTGTTTAACGAAATGTATGCAGTATTTGCACTCCACGTCGCAATTGATGCACATATGGTTTCTCATGCTTGCCTAATTATTCAACACTCTGGGGTTCTTCACAATTCCTGGGTGACGAGCTTGAGAATTTTACAGGTCCAAATTATTAGGGCAAATCTCGTATGCTTAATGAAAAGACAGGTTACCATTAAGCATTACTGTCTCTTCCTTTCTCTATAGGCTATGTACACTCGCGATCCAAAATTTGTATCCAGGTATTGTTGAAGTTTCGAATCATTTGACATACTAGTGAACCAATTACATGCTTATCCTGTTTCATCTTTGCTTGGACTCGCTTAATTATTACTCGATCAGGTATTCGAAGCAAGCCTGGATACATATTTTGCGAGTGTACTTCTCCCCCGTGCTACAAAACTTTCAGACCTAGCTAGCGAGGTCTTTAGTCTGTTCTACATTACACTGTCAGGCTGCATTAGCGAAGTGTTCATTCACTGTACCGGAACTCTCCCCAAACAAGAAATTTCATCGATATCTCAATATTTTCCCAATGGATTTACAGCATCAGAGGCAAATGTAAACTGTCTCTGTTTCTCTATTTATCTTTTCCATGAACGGATTATATTTATCATTTTCTTTTGTACCATCGACTGTGCACCGGTGAGCGAACGAACGAACGAACGAGATAATCAACCTGCATTTCCTTTTTTTTTTTTTTTTTTTTTTTTTTTTTTTTTTTTTTTTTTTTCCAGGTTGCGGGAAATGTGGACGAACAGGCGATTGTATAGGCTGTGTAGTGGTGCGTGATGGACTCTCGGGTTTCATAGTGGCGAATAAGTTGTTGGATAGCGGTGAATGTCGGTTTGGAATGTTGGGATGTGGCGGGTGGTGCGTGAGTTGAGTGAGTTGAGTGAGTGGGTGGGTGGGTGGGTGGGTGAGCGAGTCAGTGTTTTGTGTTTGTGCGTGTGTGAGTGTGAGAGGAATGTTGAAGAAGTATGTTGTGTTGGAGGGGGCTGGGGATGTGTGTGTGTGTGTGTGTGTGTGTGTGTGTGGAGGGCAAGGGAGCCTGTGTTTGTGTGGGTGTGAGAGGAATGTTGAAGAAGTGTGTGTTGGAGGGGAAGGGATGTGTGTGTGTGTGTGTGTGTGTGTGTGTGTGGAGGAAGAATGGTAGTGGTGGGTGAATAAGATTTTATTTAATTGTATATTCTTTTAATGTTGAGGAGCGATGAATGAGTGAGTGAGTGTATGAATGATAATGTTATATTCACGAGAGGAATACTGCGAGCAAGTTTCATTAAGGAATGTTTAATACTACGTTAGTGAACGAATACGTGAGTGAATGTTACGGTAATTAATTAGTCGATGCTGACAGCGATGAATGAAAGACGGGCCATTACTGTGATGATTGGATAGAGAAATGTAGGAAGCTTTTCACTGACGGATGAATAGTGAAGCAATTACATTTTCCTGCTTTGAGTGTAGGTTGTGATGCGAGACGTGACTGTACAATGACAACCTGTTAAGAATGTGAAGACTATAGATGTAGAAAATTGTGTAATGGTTTATGTAGGAATGAAATTTTACTGTGATAAAGATTATTTTATTCCAATAAGCGTATATAACTGAGAGTGAGGAAGAATTGTGTTGTGATGAATAAATAAACGTGTTATATAAATGAACGATAAAAAGAAAGATAAAATTACTCATATATATGTAGCAAGGAACGAACGATATAATTTTTTCCTCAGTCGATTTTCCAAGAGCAGTGGAGTATTACAAGATTATGTACTGTATATATGAAACTAAATGTTGAAAATAAAACATAACTTCTCGTACTTGTGTTTGTGTATGTTTGTTTGTGTGTTTATTTTAGTTTGTGTGTTTATTTTTGTATGTGTGTTTATTTTAGTTTGTGTGTTTATTTTTGTATGTGTGTGTGTGTGTGTGTGTGTGTGTGTGTGTGTGTGTGTGTGTGTGTGTGTGTGTGTGTGCGTGTGTGTGTGCGTGCATGTGTGTGTGCGTGCATGTGTGTGTGTGTGAAACAGAGAGAAGGTTACACAAAACTAAGCGTATGTGGGAATGTAAAGTTTTTCGTACCCTGCCTGGGCTTGTGGTCTGCGGTCGACATGGATGATTCATGAAGTTGTGAGGGGAGTCAGCTGAGCGGAAAAAAGCTCGGGAGAATACGGCAACCACTGACAAACGTAAGGAAAAAAACAAACTAAAAAAAAAAAAGTGTGTGGGGGGGAGGGGGGGGTAGAAACGGATAACGAAGACGACGGATATAGGACAGAGAGAGACACAAATAAAAGGACTGAGGGAAAGTACAGAGGAACCACAGACATTAGAATAAACGAACAGAAAAATGGGAGAAAACTAGATAATATAGATAGTTGTATAGCAGAGGGTGACACACAGAGAAGGACAAGGGGTGGTGGGGGCACAGACGAAAAGCATACCGTACAGTCACAAGCAAATAACCACCGACACTTTCCCTCCATCGTGCAAATAAATCAGTATCATATCAAAATATAATCATACAACACCTTACATCAACTCAACCCCCTCAATTAATACTATGAGGTGCTGCCAAATCATACACGTGTTGTTCTTTATTAACAAAATATTTACTACGATAGAAGGAAAGTGTTGGTGGATATTTGATTGTGACTGTACATAAGATAGAGAAATAAATAGTACAGGGCCAGAAAAACAAGTGGACCTTTCGACTATAGTAAAAGATACAAGACAAAGAAAAATGGCAAGAGAAAAATATAGGAATCACATGCAGACGTAGGTGGATGAAGAGGGTTAGAAAAAATAGAGGCACATGTAGATCAAAGACGAGAATAGAAGAAAGTCACGAAGTCGAAACTGAAAGGTAGAACAGGATATCAAACTGCAAATGTTAATGACCAGAAAGCTTCAGAATGAAACAGAAAAGCCTAAGAGAGAGAGAGACAGAAATAGGAATGGGAAGGGGGAGGGAGATAGGAAGTAGAGAGGGACAAGAGCGATAGAAAATTTTAAAGAGACAGAAATTATTTGAAATGAGACAAGGATATAAAACGAAAAGGACAGACAGGCAGACAGACAGACAGATAGACAGACAGACAGACAGACAGACAGACAGACAGACAGAGAGGGAGAGATGAAAGAAGGCATTAAAAAGAGACAAACGCTTTGAAAAGAGGCACTGACAAGGAACGAGAATGGGTCCAGGCTAAAACAATCTGCGGTACACAACTTAAAGGGGGATGAACGGGAGAGGGACGACATTCACGAGAGACGGGGGGGGTGAGGGGGGGGGGAGGGGTCGGCGAGTTTTTGAATAGGGAACAAAAGGAATGAATGTGGAGGAAAAAAAATAGGAGGAAGGGGAGAAGAAGGAGAAAAGAAGATGAGGATGAGGAGGATGAGAAGGAGGAGAGGGATGTGGATGAGGTGGAGGGAGAGTAAAACTATAGAGGGAATATAGCGAACTACCAAACAGCAACAGACCCGGCCATACTGATCCTGGCGAGGCTGTTATAATATAGAGTGATAACTACGCTAAGAAAAGTATAATACATTGAGAGAAATTATAATAATGGTGAAAATATATCCAAACCACACACTTCTGTCTAAGCTGGCCGGAAAAGAAATGATAACATATAGCATGGAACACTAACATGGAACTTTTTTAGAGGAAAGTTGGGGAGAAACCTATATTATATCTAGTGTACGAACAAAATAATTGATGATCACTCCGACCTCTTACATTATTCCGAAGCAACATTAATAAGTGAATTAATGCAAGTGTAGTTTAATACTGTAATGGTTTTCAAGGCATTATGGCAAGGGAGTTTAGTAAGATGGACAGCAGAGTAATTGAGGAGAAGAATAAAGAATGGGACAGTAATTATGCTTGAAGATCAATGATAGTCATACAAATAGAGTAAGGTGAGGCCTGGATAGAAGAGAAGGAAAAGGAAGAGGAAAAGGAAATGGAGGAGGAAGGGAGGAATGATGGACGGGAATCATTTGTAAAATATGATACAAGAGAGACGGACGGGTTGGGGAAACAGGAAGTGACTGAGTAAGGGAGGCAAGGGAGGGAGAAGGGGAGGAAAGGAAAGAGGGAAGGAGAGTGGTGAAAATGAGAGGGAATAAACTACGTACTTATAAGAGAAGAAGTGGAAAGGAATAGGAGGAGGAGGAGAAGGAGGAAATGAATCCGATAAAGAGAAAAATGGGAGAGAAACGAGGACATAATTACCAGAAAAAATGGAAGAAGATAAGATGAGAAAACCTACATACGAAACTGATGGATATAAAGTAACCAAAATGGAATGGAGTGAATGAGTGAGTGAGTGAAAGGAAAGTGAAGGAGAGAAAGGAAGAAAGCATCAGCAAACAAATCAAGGACGAAAAAAAAAAAAAAAAAAAAAAAAAAAAAAGATAATGAAGGCAATGAGGATGGGAGGGCACAGCGAGCGACCCAGACATTCCAACCATTCCCATTAGTGGCAGGAACAAGGCTGGTGGGTGGGAAGGATAGAGGAGATGAGGGGTGAGGGAGGGAGTCAGGGAGGGAGGCAGGAGAGATGCTTGATCCTTTACAGTGACACAATGCCTGTAGTGGGAATGGCGATGAATATACTCTGGCACATCCCCACACACACACACACACACTCCTCTTAACTCTTTCCTTTTTATACAATTTATATATATCCTGTGTATAATTATATAAAGATGAATCAATATGCATGTATATTTATCTGTCTATATTGATGCACTTTACTTATTTACTTATTTAATTATTTATTTATCCTCCAACTTCAACTTTTATATATATTTTCCTCTTTTACATTTTGATTCCCTTTCTTTATTTTATCATGTCGTGTCTTGGTCTCTGTTTCGGTCTTTTTCTGCCTCTTTTTCTTCCCCTTTTCAGTATCTTTCCCCTTTTTCACTTTTCTTTTTCCATGCTCTGCCATATTTTTTGTTTTGTTTTTCCATTCTCCTCCTCCTCCTTCTCATTCTATCTCTCGCTGTCTATCTCCCTCCTTCTCTCAGGTATCTTTCACGGCTCGTATTATCACCATCATACCCCAACCCATCATCCCAGCCCTGCCGCCCACAACACAGCAATACTTGGCTATATATATTTTTCAACATTTTGTCCATTAATCCCCACTCGTAACGACAGCTCCGGTTTCACTGTATGGAAAAATATGCCTACCAATTCCTTACATATTATAACTCCTGCACGACCAGCCAGAAGCAACAACACGAGGTACTTTCAAGGGGTAACCTCATTATTTTATAGGGTCAAATTGGTGGACTGTTGACTACTTCCAAACTAAAAGACAGGAAGGAAACACATACTACTGAACCTCAGCTCACGGGTAGGGGAAATGTCATCATGTGCTGTAATATAGTGTAGGGGAATCCGTTTTACTATAGCCCAAAAATGACCAAAACGATAAACAAATACAGTAAATCCCTTTAAAAAGAATTGAATGGTTTGTCTGTTCATCCTGTATTCTGAGCACTGTAAATATTTTGTTGTTTTGGAGTGACTACGATTTGCTGCTATTTTCTGTGGTTCCTTCTCCTTGCAACCAACGGCAGCAGCAACGTGTTTTCAGCCACCATCACCTCAACGTTTTGAATATTTCAGATGGAGGCAAGGAGGAGGAGGAGGAGGAGGTGGAGGAGGAAGAGGAGAAAAAGGAAGTGGAGGTGGAGAAGGAGAAAGAGGAGAGGGAGTAAGATGAGGATGAGGAAGAGAAAGAGGAGGTGGAGAAGGAGAAAGAGGAGAAGGAGTAAGATGAGGATGAGGAAGAGAAAGAGGAGGTGGAGGAGGAGAAAGAAGAGAAGGAGTAAGATGAGGATGAGGAAGAGAAAGAGGAGGATGTTTATGTATTTCTGGGTTGTATATTCGGGTGTGTGTGGGGGGGAGGGGTAATCTCTCCATGGTGGTGTCATTGGAAGTTTATTGATTCCTCCAAATGATGCTACGAAACAGACCACTTCGATTCATCACTACCGGATAAAATTATTTGTTTAGATGAGTCAGAATCCCTCCAATTTAACCCCAAGTGATTACCATTTTAAATCACCCAAAACACCGTCACTGTTACCACTATTTACCGTCATTATAACTCTCTAGTGGATATGGTAATACTGTACCGTTACTTAATATTTTCATTTATCTCTACTGTTTGATATGGCTAATGTGACATCTTGTGTTATTTATATTTACTTTGCTAATCGTAAACATCTTTGTCATCACACACTGAAAAATATTAATGAAACCCAGGCTATGATAAGAATCTTAGTTTGACTTGTGATTTTGAAATCTATCGTTATATGCAGCATTAATAAAAAAAAAATCCGTCGGAAAACACGGCAGCCGTTCCTTTACGGTGTGTTCACATTATTTTCGGGAAAATTGAAAAGAGATCGGTGGAGGTAAGCCAAGAGAGCCCCTTGTGTGCTTGAAGGTGGTTTTAGTCGAGTTTCTCTTGCGTCACACCGCAAGGTCCACAACAATAGGCCAGGCGAGTGTGTTTCTGCTGGTGACGTCACAAGCTCAGATGATCGATAACATTCCATTTTGCCTGATGGATTACTATTCTTAAAGTTGTTGTTGCTTTTCGTGTATGAAAGCAGATGAGGATGGAAGTATGGCCTTGGATATTATTGTAGGTAAGAGTCGTTCATCTTCATCCCTTTCAGACCGACTATTTTCATTTCATCCCTTCGTTATCCTATCTCATGATTTTTATGCATGTCGCTCTTTTAACAGAGTGGAAAGGGCTACAGTACAAACTACAGACACGATGATGCGGTTTCATGACTTCGCCACGAGCTTATGTAAAAAAATTAATAAGGTAGATTCTGCTACATTTCTCACTTACCTTCCTGGTTTCTTTGATGAGGTTTTA
>JAWQEG010006763.1:5000-7500 GCA_033782935.1 Petrolisthes cinctipes | reverse complement strand
GAGCCAGCTACCAACAGTACACAGCTGAATGTACAGTAATGCAATGGTACACGGCGATAGTGTTTTCATACCCTGATTGCATATGTTACCGTGTACAGCACATTAGCTCTCTGACTGATTGCTGTATGTGGTGTGATTGAGAATATTATTAAACTGGGTCGTATGTAATAAAATGTTAAAGGATATGTGATGATAGCTATTACGATGGATTAATGTATTGTTGTATAAAGCCATCGTGCCGGCTATCGTCGTGAACGTTACTAAAAAACTGTCTCAATTATGTTACGGAATAGAAATCCTAGTATCCTAATTTCACATAACAAGCAGCTGTCCAATTAGAGGTTGTTAATTCCGTCACACTGTTCCATAAAACAGTACGCGGTCTGAGGGAGTTTGTTTCGAGATTAATATTGGAGGAAAGAATAAAACACATTTCGTCCACAAATAATGGCCCCCATAATGATAATGGAACCTGATCTTCTCTCAGATACACACTGTTTGGGTAATGTAATTGTTTGTACGTGTTTTCATTACATTAACTGCACACAGACACAGTAAACCTTGTATACTCACACACAGCACACACAAGGATGTACCCAGAGGAGACATAAATATTCCTTTACACTTACCAACACTCCTCTATACTCACTCTCTCTCTCTCTCTCTCTCTCTCTCTCTCTCTCTCTCTCTCTCTCTCTCTCTCTCTCACACACACGGCAGGTCAGATACGGTACATATGGAGGAGCGACAAGGGATGAGTGGTTGTGTTAACCTCTGAATGTAACATGAACCGACCACTATCCCAACCTATCATCCTCTCTCTCACTCAAACATAACTCACTCACTCACTTACCTCTACTCATTTCCCCCACCCACCACTCCCACTCCCACTCCCACTCACCTCTACTCACTTCCCCCCACCCGCCACTCCCACTCACTTCCCCCCACCGACAACCCCCACTCACTTCCCCCCACCGACATCCCCCACTCACTCTCCCCCACTCACTTCTCCCACCCACAACTCCCACTCATTCACCCCCCTCATTCACCCCCACTCACTTCTCCCTCCCACAACTCCCACTCATTCACCCCTACTCACTCCCCCACCAACAACTCCCACTCACTCACCACCACTCATTTTCATTCACTTGGCATCCCTCTCACTTGCCCACTCACTTTTACACTCAGCCGCTCCATCATGCTACCTATTTCCACACTCATCTTCTCACTCATCCTCCAATCATTCATCCTTCCACATTCCCTCTCACCCTCACATTACTCACACATATACTCTCCCTCTCACATCCTTGTATAAAATCAGTATCCCAATTTATAACCAAAACTTCAACTTTACTGTAATATCCAAAACTACCAAGATAATTACAGTCGAAAGGCAATAAAGCAGTCACATAAGAACAAATTAAGTATTATCGGTGATGTTTTGCTATAGTTTTATTTGAACAGGTCCAATAAGTAGAAAAAAAAAAAAATAATATTACCACTCAAGACTTCCTCAAAAATGAATAGAATTGTAATGTGTCAACCGTGAAATACCCGTGATGGTTTTTATGTGATTGTGTGTGAGAGTGGCATTTCCTGACAGCACTCTGACGCTCAGTAGGTGAATTTAATCAATGCCATGGCACAACGGTATCATAACCCGGGTGTGCCTTTCAAATTGTCAAGTAAAATATTTATTACTTTTCGTGCCGCGGGAAAGAGTAGGGAGTAGGGAGGAGGAGGAGGAGTGAATTGCCTGTTCGTTCGTCATCATGCCACTCTGACAAGAATGATGTAAAGTATCTCTCTCTCTCTCTCTCTCTCTCTCTCTCTCTCTCTCTCTCTCTCTCTCTCTCTCTCTCTCTCTCTCTCATACACACACACACACACACACACACACACACACAGAGAGAGAGAGAGAGAGAGAGAGAGAGAGAGGAGAGAGAGAGAGAGACGAGAGAGAGAGAGTGTGTGTGTGTGTGTGTGTGTGTGAGGGAGTATCGGTGATTTTACTTTAACTTGATCATCGCTCCTATCACCATCATCCCCATCCCCACTTCCCACTCACCCACCAACACAGTAAATTTACCCATGGACTGCACAACTCAGAGAGAAAGCTAAAGCAAACTACATCTTATCAGAGTACCCGGCCAAAAATACGAGCTAACAGAGAATGGAACATGATTCGATGCATATAAAGCAGTCGAGCAGAGGGAGAACGTATTGAGAGAACATATCTAGTCTATGGAAGTGTTGCTTGTTCTGCTTGTTTCACTTTCACTGTCGAATTATAATTATTGTTCTTGCAAAGCGAACGAAAGCCAATTACCATTTTTTAAAGTTAGTTGGGTAAATTATGTCTCCTTTATTTCGTGTCTCTTATCCGGCCTAGTCGAACCAACCTTTAATTAACTCTTTTAAACACGAAGCGAACACATCCCTATCAATAGTTTGGACTTCGATACGGACCACAACATTAAGGTGATAATTCTTTTTTGGT